>JAMPIV010008347.1:0-72175 GCA_024509875.1 Oreohelix idahoensis
GTGGTTACAAAGTTTTAGATGTGTGAGATATAGTGCTAGAGTAAAATAGTAATTCTCTCCAGAATGTTGAGGTCCCAGTGACAAGAAGTATCAACACTGTAATCACTCGAAAGTCACGCATGTGAAAGTATCTGGACTGAAAATAACCAGAGAACAGTCAGACCTTACTGCGCCACCTCCGCTATGTGACCACCTGTGATATAATAAAAATTCAACCAAACTCAGTATCAACTATATTGAATGAATAAAGCTGGTGATACAATTTATATCCTCTTTATTTACATCTATCTAATTGTGGTGATTGTGTGTGACTGGGCACACAAAAGTTATATTATACACAAAACCAAATTGCGAATTCAATTTACAGTTTTTGCAAGTTAAACTAAATGTCATTTCTTAGACTCTTCCAATTAGTTGGGGTAATAGACTTCTTCACTGTCTTATTCACTTTATAACTTTCACTAGTTTATCACGCAAATTGTCATCACAAAACTCTGCTTGACAATTATCACTTCTTGGTTGCACGATTGTCACAAATATCACTCATCTGTTAGGTTAATCAGTGTTCATATGAGATGTACAGCTTCAGTAGGTCTTGCTTCTACCAATCCAGACACTGCCGGGGCGATTCGCATTGATCATCGAGCAATTCTTGATCATTGACCTCTGACTTTTGGTTGACAAGTATGAACCCTCGCAGGATCTAATTAAGATCAGTAAAGACTGGCTTTAGTGGAGTAACAGAACTGCCTGGCTGCAAATAACAAGATATTGGCCGTGACACGTTTCTCTCTCTCCAGCCGTTGTCCTTCTGTCTTGCCTCGCTGTACAAGTGAATTTGAAATGTTGTTGTTGTTGTTGTTGTTTTCGTCTACTATGCTGCTGTAATACCCTGTTCAACCTGAAAGTTTGGTTATAATTGGGGTATATAGGGTGTTATCGTCTTCACTGGTATCTCGTTCGACAGTCGCAGTCTGGAGGTGACTGGTCCTAAAAAAGGACCACTTGCTGGCTGAATGGATTCCTCTTTGTCCGTTTGTGGTGCCGTATGTCGCTCTCATGGTGTTTTTTATGTCCTGGCCTCAACTAATCTGGCTCTCGTTTAGTTTTGTGTGTTTCTACGCTACTAGTTTCTGTTGCTTTTGTCTTCTTGCTCTCCTGTATCTGTGACAGTGCTTTTTCAATTATCGTTGGTAGTAGCTGTTCTAGCGTTTATGGCTGCTAATGCTCTGTCTTGATTGAGTAACATTTGCTGTACGATGTCGATTTTTCATTTTTGTCTTTCGTTTCTTTTTTTTTTGTTCTCTAGTTTTGGTAAGGATATCCTCAAACGATCCTTACTCTCTGATTCAATTCTTTTGAGTATTTGTTCGTTCTTGCCTTTAGCTCTGTGAGAGTTTGGTGGATGTCAACTTCTATCTCGTGTTTGATGGTTGTTTCATTTCTTTTGAGTATTTGTTCGTTCTCTGCCTTTAGCTCTGTGAGTTTGGCGATGTCAACTTCTATCTCGTGTTTGATGGATTTTGTTTCCTTTATCATTGCCTGGGCGCTCTGTAACATTTTCTCTGGCGCTCTGCATATCTATTATGTCTTCACACCGCTGTCCTTGTCGTCTACGGGATCCTGCTTGTTTCTGCTTTCGTTCATGCTGTTTTCCTTTTTCATTTCGTTGATTTCAGCGGTCAGCTTGTGTAGCTGTCTTCTACCAATCGGGCGCTGGTTTTCTGTAGCCTCCGCATTCACTCTGTGTTTGGCCTCTTTGAAGGTATGTTTTTAGACACGGCCTCCTTCAAGATGCTCTTAGTTTCCTGGAACACAGGGCATCCTCTGTACAATTGCCGGGCCGTGGTTTCCGTGGCAGTTTGCACAGATACGGTTTTCGTTAGTTTCTTTGTAGTTGCTAGGTCCTACCTTTGCCCTGGGGCAGTCGCCATAAAATTGGTGACTACCCGCACAATACCGGCAAACTGCATCTCTCCTGCACGTCTTTTTTGTGTGCGAGAACTGCTGGCAGTTGGAGCACTGCATCTCCGGAGGGATATAGGCTTCTGTCTTTTTTGGTTGTGGTTTCGAGCGTCAGTCTCTCGGGTCTTGTCGATCCTTCTAACCGTGACTATCATCAGATTGGTATCTTTCTTGGCCCAGGTTTTTAGCCTTTCGACCTGCGTGATTTTAAGATTTGTGTTTTCAGCTTGAAGGCGTCTAGTGGACCTCGCCTTCGGAACATTCTTGTATCCACCCCTCTGATGACCAACTTCTTTGTTGTCTTGTACTTTTCCACCACCACTTTTAATTTGGTGGGGCAACTGGATTTCCTTTGGAACCGGATTCACAGTTCGATCATTCAGCGCGAGGTTGTTTTGTCTGTGTTGTTGAGTAGAGAAAGCACTTTACTCCCTTTTCGTGCCTCCCTACTTTGGCGATACCTCTCCGTCCAGGTTATCACCCCTCGAGGATGTTGATCACTTTGTTGTCGGGTAGGGCCCTGAGTGAGACCTCACTTCCTGACGTCTGGGTGATCTTAACAATCCTCTCCTGTATCGTTTCTGAGTTGCTTGTATTTTTAGTGTTTGGTCTTTGTTTCCTTCTACAGGCTTGGTTCGAATCTTGTTCTTGGTTATTCGGTGTGATATCTTGCGTCTGAGCCTTTGAGTTGTCAGCTGTTTTTTCACTCAGGATCAGGAATGTGGTAGCTTGCTTCTCAGTGGTTTCGATGTCCAGCACGTCTGGAGCTACTTCTACTGTTGCTTCTTGAAGAGCGAGCCTAAGGGACTCGTCTCCGTCTTCAAGTCTTCGAAGTGCATCTAAAATGGTCTCTGCGACATCTTCCTCTTGTACCTGTCTGTGTTGAGGATCTGCCTCTATCACTTCCTTCATAGTGCTTGCAGGTGGGTCGGCTGCCATCTCGGCATCGTGCGGCTTCTCTGTCATAGACCGGGTTACTGCTGACGAGTCGGGTGGGTGCAGCCTGGATAGAAGCGCTTGTTTTCTTTTCTCCAGCTGTCGTAACGCTCTACATATTTCTTTATGTTCTGGGTCTTCTTTATCTAGGCAAGGGGTCGGGCCACTCTGACTCTCAGTCGGGTCGACGCATGTCACAGCTAACTCAGTCGTGTCCGGAGTTATAGAAGGGCCGGTCCCGGCACGAGTACTTGGGGCAGTCTTGCTCTCTGGCTGTCTGTCATTGTTGATTGTGATATTGCGATTATCCTGGCTGTTCTGCGCTGGTGGGCTGGTGTAGACCTTCCTCTTTTTAGCGTGTGGCCTATGTCTGGGCATTTTGACGATAACGCGATCTTATCTCGAATAGTGGCGTCCTGAAAAGGACGTTGGTGTCTTGTCACGATTGAACCTTGAACGATTGTGTCCAAAACGAGTGAATTTGAAATCATTTACGTCCGCCCTTATATATGCAGCTACCGGACGTACAGGAAACAAGGCTCGCAACTCCAGCAAACTTCCCAAAAAAGTTGTAACTTCGGGGGGTTTGTGCTAGAGGTGTTTCAAACCTTGGTCTCGTGCATTTCACCTTTCCCAGTTCAAGCCTTTGGAGTTATATATTTCCGTTCTCCATGAGTTGACCTTTATATCCATATGTTGTTTTCCTATATCTGTCGTGTTAACGATTTTATATTGAATTATAAATAGGAAAAACACAGCATTTCTCAATGCACGGACACTATTCTTGCGAAATTCTTCACAACTACTTACTCCCTTCTGATTTCCTTGTACCTATACATAAATGAAGATATTCCCGTCAAAAGGAGACCATTTTCATCCTTGTCTGTCATTCCGTTCTCCTTCCCGATGTCTAATTCTAACCATGATTTCGGACGATTTATTCTTCCTTATACACTCGCCGAAGTCATTCTATCTGACCGTGGGAAACCCCTTCTCTGATTGGCTGCCCTAGATACACACAGGAAAATACCCCTGCATTCCTTTGTTCAGGTCAGCACACTGGTGTCCCACTTTTCGGTCTTCAAACATTTAACTAGGCAATGCGTAACATGCGACAGTGGGTTTGAAAAAAAATCGAAAAAAGGTGATTCGTCTTACGAGGACAAAAGACAAAGAAAGTAGTCTACGTTACGGCCACAAGGCCTTCGTCAGGAAAAGAAAGAAAGTGAAGGCTAGATAGGAGACATAAGAACTTAAAGAAATATAACAATAAATAAAAATAAAACCTAGGTACTTCCCTGAAGGCGAAGCATGGCTGAAAAGGAAGTGACTTCTGACCCCGGATGTACACAATCATCATCATCAGTTGCCATCTCCACAACGAAGGTTGGCTGTAATGGATCTCCAACGTCTTCTGTCTCTTGTCTTGGTGGTGCACTCTGATAGACTCTTTCCTGTCCATCTCTTGATGTTGTCTTCCCACTTATAGCGCTGTCTTCCCCTTGCACGTTTGCCTTCAACTCTCCCTTCTGTTATGGTCCTCTGCAAGGTGTTATGCCTTTTTATGTGGCCAAAGTATTTTAGCTGTCGAACTTTGACCTCCCTCATTAGTTCTCTTTTCATACCTAGATTTTCTAGGACCTCCTTATTTGTTTTCATCTCTTTCCATGAGATACGCCCCATTCTTCTATATATCCACATTTCAAGAGCCTCAATTCTTTCTTCCAACTGCTTATTCATCGTCCATGTTTCTGCACCATACAGAAATGCAGAATATATATAACACTTTATGATTCTCAGTTTTAATTTGTGAGATAACTGTTTGGATGTCAGTATATGTTTCATGTTGTTGAATGTAGCTTTGGCCATTCCTATTCTCTTCTTGATTTCTGTTTCACATCTGCCATCTTCTGTTATTATATGACCAAGATATACGTAGCTCTCGACTTGTTCCAGGATTTTCCCATTTACGCTTATCTTTAATGTGGGTTTATCGTCTGTTTTGCTAATTATCATAGTTTTTGTTTTCTCAATATTAATGTCGAGTCCATATTCATGACTTATACTGTTCACTTGCTTCACTAGTTCTTGTAACTCCTGTTCGCTTTCAGCTAACAACACGGTATCATCTGCATATCTAAGGTTGTTTATTGACCTTCCACTGATGTTCAGTCCTGGTATTTCCTGTATCTGTTTGAAAATTTTTTCGGTGTATAAATTAAATAGGCAGGGGGACAGCACACAACCTTGTCTGACACCTCTTTTTATGTCTATGTATGGTGAATAATTCCTTCCAGATCTTACTGTGGCAGTTTGCTCCCAATAAAGGTTACTGAGTATTCTTATATCTTTTCCATCAATACCTATGTCTTCGAGGCATTCAATTATTTTCTCATGATGGACTCTGTCAAAAGCCTTCTTATAGTCAATGAAGCACATATACATACTTTTTTTGGACCTCTGTATATTTTTCTGCTAATATTCTTAGGCAAAATATTGCCTCTCTTGTTCCACTGTTCCGTCTAAAACCAAACTGTTCTTCCTGGATTTCGCTGTCTACTTTACTTTTTATTCTTTCCTGTATGATTTTGAGCACTTGCTTAATTGCATGACTCATCAGGCTGATTGTTCTGAAGTCTGAACATTCTGTTGCATTTGGTTTTTTGGGCAATGTTATAAAAACTGATGTCTTCATGTCGTGTGGTATATATCCTGTATTGTATACATCGTTGCATATTTCTGTGATTGTATCTATACCAAAGCTCTCCAGAGCTTCTATCATTTCAATTTTTATATTATCCATGCCTGCTGATTTTCCTTTTTGTATCATATGAATGGCATTCTCTACTTCTGATCTGAGAATGTTTGGGCCTTCATTAGAATCTGGTGATGGTTTTTTACCTCTGTTGTCCTCGAATAATTCTTTTACGTATTCTGCCCATCTGTTTGATATGTCTTTCTCATCAAGTAATATTACACCATTTTTTGTTCTTGATACAGCTTCCTCCTTGTGCAAACCGTGACCGATTTGATAATTTCTTTATTTCTTCATGCATATCTCTTGTCCTGTGCTTTGCTTCCAAGTCTTCTATTTCCTTGCATTTTGTTTCTATCCACCGTTCTTTTGCTTCTCTACACATAGTACGTATGTCATTGTCTATTGTTTTATATTCTGGAGTGTTTTTTGCTTTCTTTCTTTCGGTCATTTTATTCAAGATGTCATCTGTCATCCAAATTTGATTTTTCATAGACTCCTTTTTAGGTAAATTTGCATTTGCTGATTGTATGCTTGTTTTTAAGCATTCCCATTTTGCGGTTGCTTTTTTCTTCTGGGTTTTCTCTTCTATACTGCTCCATGCTTTCTGTCAATAACTGTTGATATTTATTTTTGACGTCGATTAAATATTTCTGTTTTATATCTGGTTGTTTCAGCGCTGATATTTCTATCTGGGGTTCCTCCTGTCTTCTGTTTCCTGCTCTTTTCAGCTTTATATTTACTTTGATGACGACTGGATTGTGATCTGAATTTATGTCGGCGCCAGGATATGTCTTTGCACTTGTGACACTGTTCTTAAATCTATGTTTTATCATGATATAGTCGATTTGATTTCGTGTTATATCTCCTGGGCTTTTCCATGTGTATAATTTCCTTGGGTGGTGTTCAAAAAAGGTGTTACATATGACCAGCTGGTTTTCTTCACAGAACTGGATAAGTCTGTATCCTCTATCATTTCTTGTCCCTAATCCATACTGTCCTACTATTTTCTTGTATTTTCCTTTTCCTACTTTTGCATTCATATCACCCATTACTATCAACACATCTGTTGATTTGACTGGTTAAGTGTGTGTTGTAGCTCTTCATAGTATTCTTCTATTTCTTCCTCGCTGTGATCTTTAGTTGGTGCATAAGTTTGTAAGATTGATATGTCGAATGGCTTTGCTCTCATTTATAGTAACATCATTCTGTCATTCTGTGTCCAGTATCCACATACGTATTTTTCTAACTCCTTCTTTATCAACATTCCTACCCCTCTTTCATGTTTTTCTCCGCCTGAGTGTATAAGCGTGTACTGGTCTCTTTTTATGTAGCCTGTATCCAAAAGTCTTGCCTCTGCAACTCCCAGTATATCGAGTTTCATGTCTGTTGCTTCTAATATAAGATTGTCAAGCTTTCCTTCTCCGTTCAGAGTTCTAACATTCCATGTTCCTATTTTTAGGCTTCTCCTACTAGTTTTTAGGTGGTCTTTCTCAGAATGCTCCCTTTCAACAGAATTTAAGGAACACTCGTCATTATGTACTTCCTTACTCATTAGAGGAGTTGCCTCTTCCCTGTTAATTTGTACAGTAGATTCTTCCCCAGGAGACAGAGAGTTCTCTACATATCGTTTTTTATCTTGTTGTTGTGATCCAATTACGTTCTGTAGGAAGTACGTGGTAAGGCCCCAATCTCTTCCACGGTGGCTAGCCATTGTCTTTTTCTATGTCCGACACGCCTCTAGTGCGCCACACACTTTGCTGTTTCGCTTTGCGAGCCGTTGATCTTCTCAGATTCCTCCGCCTCACTCACCGTCTCAGTCTTTGTGTACTAGGGATGGACATTCCCTTGAGTAAGATTGCTCCTACTCCACCCATGTAGTTTAGCCAGTCAGCCAAGACTGTTGCCCGGGATGTGGCCACCGCCGTACACAAGCGGTATTCGAGGAGCCATACATGAGCTAGATAAAGAGAGAGGAGAACCAAATAGGATCCTGACTATCCTAAAAAGGACATGGCTGTCTCTCACCGTGAGGTACTATCCCTCTCTCTTTATCCTACATCCACTACATGTACACAATACATACTAAGAAATAAATAAAAATGCGGTAAAAAACGAAACTGAAGCAGTGTCAAAAAACTATCTGATCCGTGAAATGTATAACAAAAGTGGGGACTGGAAATAGAAGAGGACAGAATACGTAGGAGATAAATGAATATGAAATAAGAAAACGTGTACATCCATACATATTATGGATGATGGGATAAAAATATAAGAATAGGATAAGAGTGGAAAGCGTCAAAACAGATCAAGAGAGGAATGGGTGACCTCAGACAAAGGCGTGGAAAGTGTTGAGACCGGCTGGTTTTAGACACCCCATGCGGTGGATAAGACGGTTCTCAAGCTGTTCTCGGCTGGCAGTGTCAGAGGAGCAGGATCGGATCGCAGTGACCTGGATGTCGATGGGACCCTGGTGGTCAGGACTATTAAAGTGTGTGGCAACTGGTGTGGACTTTTGCTGAGAGATGTAATTTAAGTGCTGGCTGAATCTGTCCCCAAGTCGTTTGCCTGTTTGGCCAATATAGGTTTTGCAGCAACGTTTACATATGATCGTATAAATGACATTACGCGATTCACACGTGAAGCTACTGGTGATGGTGTACGTAGCCTTAGGAAAGGACACCTTCTGGGTTGAGATGACATACTTGCACGTGTTGCATCGTGTCCGACCACAGGGTAGTGTGCCAAAGTGAGTGGCATTCTCCTTTGGAAGACGGCTGTGAACAAGAAGATCCTTCAAGTTCTTGTCGCGTCTATATGCCACCAAAGGTGCTTCACCGAATACTTCTTGGGTCGCAGGCTCTGCTTGGAGGATAGGGAGGTGGCGGAAAAGGATCTGTTTGACAGCAGTACTGTGAGGGTGATGGGTCAAGATTAATTTGACTCTATCTGAAGTGGATTTATAGTGAGGTATGAGGGCCTCCTGACGAGAGATGGGGAGCATACGTTGGAGAGCAGAGGTGAGAACATGTTCCGGATAAAGTCTGCTACGGAAGAAATCCAACATCTCATTTGCTCGGAAGTGGAAGTCATCGTCGTCTTGGCACAAACGGCGGAGGCGTAGAAGTTGTGAAAAAGGAAGGGAGTCACGACAGGCCCGAAGATGAGAAGAGGTATACAGGAGGTAGCTGTGGGCATCTGTCGGCTTGTAGTATACTGAGGTATTAAGGCCGGAGGGCGTGATAGAAATGGTAATGTCAAGGAAGTTGATAGATACTGTGGAGACGAGGGAGGTGAACTTGATGGTGGGGTGAAAGTGGTTGACAAAGTCGATGAAGCGATATAATCAGTCTCAGACATATCTGTGAGACCTATGCCATCATCGATATGTCTGCGGTAAAACCCGGGGAAAGGACCGGAGTATTGTTGCCATATCTGATGCTCCATATGGCCCATGAACAGGCAGGCATAGCTAGGACCCATCTTCGTTCCCATGGCAACACCACTAATTTGGTCAAAAAACAACCATTGAATTCAAAGGAATTCAGTTGAAGGACCAGTTCAGCAAGACGGAGAAGAGTGACAGTGGATATAGAAGGGCAAGTGCGTTGGTCAAGAAAAAACCGAAGAGCTCGGAGACCATCAGAGTGGGGAATAGAGGTGTACAGAGAACAGACGACTAACAAGAAAAGACGGTAGGAGCGGTCTGCTGAGAGTCGGATAGAGGAGAAAGTTGTAAGAGCATGATTGGTGTCTTTGACAAAGGAGGGAAGATTCTCAACGATAGGCTGGAAAATGCTATCGAGGAAGTCAGAAATGTGTTCAGTAGGACAGGAACAGGCTGAGACAATAGGTCTGCCAGGGTTTTCGATCTTATGAATTTTGGGGAGCATGTAGAATACAGGCTTGCCCAAAGAGCTGTCATGAATCCTAAGACGAGAAGCTTCGGGAGGAAGAACATTACTAGTGATGAGCTGTTTAATAGTGTTGTGTACAATGCGATTGTTAGAGATAGTCGCATCGCTGGTCCTGGGCCTGTAAAAAGAGCCATTGGTCAACTGGTTATTACCTTCACTTAGGTATAAGTCCTTCTGCCAGACGACAATGGCTCCTCCCTTGTCAGCTGGTTTGATGACAATATCGTCTCTGCGGCGAAGAAGGGAGAGAGCGCAGAAAATATGGGCACGATAAGATTAGAAATTTTAAGGTCGTATGTCTCCTCGGGACAACAATTGAAATAGGTTTTGCTTTAAAAAAAAATTAGCTGCAAGATGGCACGATAACCATTTCTCAGTGTTGCATGAAAGTTGAAGGTTTAATTATTTGCTTTATGTAGGCAACAGCTGAGTTAACAATAGTTGTCGTACCGATAAGTTGTGAGTTATTTATGGTCCCGTCTGAGTAGAGTGGATGTTGATAAGTACGTGAGAAAAAAAGGTGTGAGAAATAGATTTCACGGGTGAATAGCTCAAGGAGAAGATATGTCTCTGGAATGAATAAGTTTCTCTAGTCCAGCCTATCTATACGACTATAATTTAGTAACAAGACAACCGTGCCCTCCTCATACATATAAATATAAGTTTAACTAAACACACTCACACAGCTATGTGACAACAAGACACACAAACCTGAAAAAACTACGGTTAATTGGGTACGGGTCTGACCAACACACAAAGTTAAGTTTCTTTTGTTGTTTATTATCATTTAAAATTGACAACATCAAACATCTAAAGAAAGATCAAATAAAATCAGATTTACATACATATGAAAATAGCAGAATAAATGTGCCCTCCCCCTATTGAGAAAGGAACCCAAAAATTAATAACTCAAAGGTCAAAGGTTAGCACTATGTTACAGAATAGACAGTAAAGAACAAGTTCCTACTATATGCTACCCATTAAAGTAAACAATTTTAAGCAAAATCCAATGTTGGTAAAGTTCCTGTAACAAAGAAAAATATTCACTCTCTCTGTCATACAGTGGCCACTCTATCACGCTTACCTACTCTTGGTGATATCCCTTGGAAATACAATTATCCTGAATGTAAAAATGCCAGGTTTTATTTTCCAAATTGGCCCCAGTCCAGACTAGCGAGGTCAACGCCGAATCTGGTGTGGGTTTTTCCAGGATGAACAGATGTCACCGCGAATAGTTAGTGTAGCAAAACGTGCTCTTGAGATTCACAGTCAAAAAAGGAGGAAAATACTTCCGGTATTGGGAAACATCTGGTTGCTAAAAATGTTACAAATGATGATGATGTTAATCCTATCGGCTGACTCTATGGGAGAGTGCCGATTCTGAAACAGCTAACTTTCTGGATAAATCCGCATAAATACGACTGTCAGAAGTCGGGAGTATAGTGTTATTTTGTATACCCCAGTGGGCTGGTAAAATTGAAAAAAATATTGCTGGGTTTTGTAAGTCCAGTTAAATTTACAAGTTAAAATGTTTCTCATGTATCTTTGGCAAGTCCTTGCTCACAAATGAAATTGATGACGCACAAGCCAAGAAAAGACAACATTAACCAATCAGTAAAGGAAGAAAAAGACCTCTGGATGGCCTTGATCAGGTCTGCTAGGAATAAAAAAACATTTATTCTATATATATATATATATATTATATATATATATATATATATATTATAAATATATTATATATTATATTATATATATGCACACAGACAGGGACAAGACGATCTCTTATCCACTCCGTCAGTCCTGATTAAAGTTAAACGGCACAGGTGTTTTCCTTTAAGCCTATACGGTCAGCTTTCGCAAGCGCTGAGATTTCAGGTCGGATGGAGGTATGCACTCCCCCCCCCTCTCGCACCGGCAGTAAGCGTACAATGTTAATTATTATTAAATAATCCATACGCGCACTTACATAAATATCGCCTGTCGTTAATAGCTATTAAATTGTCGGCGTCTGTTTGTCATCGTATGGTATTAAATAGTAGGCACTTATAATAAAACACAAAATGAAATATAACGTGAATTCTTTTCTGTCACTATCCGTCACGCCTAGCATATAAATAAATCAACTAAGACCGTCTCTTCTTGTGTGAGAAAGCGGGTGGTGAAAATTAGCATTATAACTGAACATCTGGTATAAAATAGCTAGGCGTAATTTTATTTCACTAGTTCTAACAGTTAGAAAATCTAAGTGATATATAATGGTAAAAGCTAACACTTTTAATTGGTAAAAGGTAACCCTTTTAAAACACACAAACACTCATTTCTGTTACCAGAATATCAGAAGGAAAGATCCCCACGAATGCTATTAACACATTTAGCTAAATGGTTCTAGAACTGCGTGCTTATACTGTCCAAAAATTCTGAGTGACAACTGATAGCAGGTTAAAGAAACCACAGTTTATATATCATCATGTTTCACTGATCTATAGTTGATGTTACTTTTCACACTATTGTATATACCGGAGAATCAGAAACATGAGTTCCCCAGATAAAAGTTTACGGTCGGCCTTCCGTCGGGCTCTTTTGATCGTCATCAAAAGACTTATACGGGTAACGGGGGTTCTCGAAGATTTTCTCTCTGTACGAATGCCCGCTTCCGAGATCAAAGAGCACAGGGGTTTTTCTGATTCCCTAAGTACGAACTTAAAAGAGTCTCGGGGAAAGATTTTGACCGTGAGTCTACTTCACGTGTGGTCTGTCAGGCATCGCATGATTGACAGATAAGCTCGCGTGATGAGACGAGGTAAACAAACCTGATTCGCTACCTGTTTATGACGGGCAGGTCACGAAAGTTTGTAAACACTTATGTTCGAAGAAAGAGGCGTGGATGAAAATAAGCTTGTGTGAGTAAACGCAGGTAGAAAAAATGCATGGTTTTGCTAGCAAACTTAGAACGCTACGAGGTCACAAAAAGAGTGTCAGATTACTGTAGGCTCTCTTACCATTATACGTCACAGTAGTCAAATACAATATTTATATATAATGCCAAATGTTGCGAATAATTCATTTGCTTTACGCTCTTTATACAGCATGGAACCATTACTGTAGCTGATCTCCTTGCTAGGAACCTGCATCAAAGTATACGTGTGCTCTTGCGGTAGTGACTTCTGTAGCACTGTTTATTACATGATGAGGTTGCTAGCCACAAGTACAACGTAAATTCTGTAGCCTCTTATGTGGATGAGAGTTCTTATTTAACGTGATGCCAAGTATTACCGTTATCAGCCATCTTATCCAAATATTTCCATGACTTCAGTATCCCTTTTATGACTTGTTTAAAGTTCCCTTCTCGGTTTGTTTGTTTGTTTGTTTGTTTTTGGTTTCCCTCTATTTCTGCTCACCTGGAGATTCCACAAAGACTGTCCTGTAATGCTAGCTACTGTTTTTCACAATGCACATATACCCGTTATGACATGCTTGTTACTGTTCCGTCTCTCTTACAGTTTCGGTTTAGATTAACTGTACTTCAAGTTTTCTGCGAGTGATGACCGAAATTAATTTTTGTTGTTGTTGCATTCTGTATCTTCTGCGAGTGATGACCGACATTAATTTTTGTTGTTGTTGCATTCTGTATCTTCTGTGAGTGATGACCGACATTAATTTTTGTTGTTGTTGCATTCTGTATCTTCTGCGAGTGATGACCGAATTTGTTTTTTTCCGACTCTCACATCACGTGAGATTCTCACTTGGTTCTCTCATCTCCTTCTCACTCCATACGGAGCATAGAACTGCCGCTACAGTAGGCATCCTTGCAGGTGGGCTGTGTCAAAGTCCAGTTTGTTTGTAACAGTGATGTCTGTATCTCTTTGTTTTGGGGTTGCCAATGTCATTAACAGTTTAATATCAGCCGCTTCCTATGACCTGCCTGATAGAACAGTAGTTATCTTCGTGCTTTGTCTCCCCAAAGCCTTCATCCCCGCGGGAACTACACGGGGGAAACACTACATGTAGGAATGTTGACATGTTTGATTATATCTTCGTATTTGGGTGTGTTACAGTTAGAGCTATCTTTGAAGAGATTAAAACGATAATAATAATAATAATAAATAGTATCAACGATGCTGATGTCGTACGTAAGGGTAATTGTTTTATTTGTCCCGTCTAAGTAGAGTGGATGTCGACAGATACGCGAGAAAAGGTATAGAAAATAGATTTCACAGGTGGTAGATTGAGGGAAAGATATGTCTCTAGAGTGATTAGGTTATCTCCTCCAGCCTATCCGTACGTCTGTACTTTTATTACTAGACAGCCTTCATCTCCCTATCAAGAATAGATAAGTTACTATACACACATACAGCTATGTGACAACAAGACACACAAACGTGAAAAACTACGGATAAATGGGTATGGGTCTGACTAACACACAAAGGTAAGTTTTTTTGTTGTTTATTATCATTTAAACTCGACAACATAAAAAAATCTAAAGAAAAAGATCAAAGAGTCATTTACATGCATATGAAATAAAGCAGAAAAGTGCACCCTCCCCGAATGGAGAAAAAAAAATTATTAACCCAAAGGTTGAAGGTTAGCATTCTGTTATAGAATGAACAGTATTGGTACTCTATGAGACCCAGTAAAGTAAAACAAAATTTAGACAAATCAGATATATGAATAGTTTCCAGCAAACAAGGAAAATACTCACACACTCTCTCAAACATTGGCCACTCTCACACTCTTTCCTAATTGCCTGGTATGGTAGGTCTGTAATATTCCTTGGTAATAGAATTAGTCCATGAATATATACTACTGGACACAAGTTAAGGGCCGCCATTCAGTTTAGACACGGTTTATATAATTCTTCGTGAGCAGGGTCGATTTTCCAAATGTCAGGTAGCTTGAAATCTCTCAAGAAGTCTCTGAATGGTAGAGTGGGACACTGCTAAACGTCTTGCAACATGACGAACAGATTGACCATCCTGAATCCATGCCATGGCTCGACCACGGTCTACAGTGCTGACACTTCTCTTGGTGGCATAGCTAATTCAGTGATCATTTCGACCACTTGTCATACTGATTTATTGCATACCAACGGTGAACACTCTTTACCGATGATCATTTTCCACGTGCATTCAAATTCAACTCCTTTTTCACCTTTTGAACTAGTGGGGCGTGTTGCAAAAATTACGAATTTTTGCAGCAACAATGGCAATTTTCAAGTGCGGGTTAAAGTGACCGAGTTTTTTGACATTTAAAAAAAAATTAACCTAGTGCACATAGAAATGTATACACATTTCTCTGAACTCAGTTTTAATGGCATTTTCACTTGTCTTTACAGTTTGCCAATCAATTATATAAACCTTGTCTAAACTGAATGGTGGCCCTTAACTTTTGTCAAGTAGTATATATTCATGGACTAATTCTATTACCAAGGAATATTACAGACCTACCATACCAGGCAATTAGGTAAGAGTGTGAGAGTGGCCACTGTTTGAGAGAGTGTGTGAGTATTTTCCTTGTTTGCTGGAAACTATCCATATATCTGATTTGTCTAAATTTTGTTTTACTTTACTGGGTCACTTAATATTCTGTCACCCCAGTTGTCGCAGATCCAAATTGGCCCCAGTTCATCCCAGGAACTAACTAGTGAGGTGAACGCCTAATATGGTGTTTCTCCTGGATATAAGTGTTACTACAAATAGTGAAAACTATGAGAGTTCTTGAGGTTTACCCTTTCACGGGTACTTCCAGTATTGGGAAACATCTGGTTGCTAAATTGTTACATGTGATGATGATGGTTCTTCTATCGACCAACTCTGTGTTATAGCGCCGATTCTGCACAGCGTATTGTCGTAGATTTCCGATAGGAGAATTAAGACTAGGTTTGGTCCCTTCTGAATAGGTTTGAATAGGTGATAGACTCAGTGAGAGTTAGTGAAAGTTAATAGAATTTCCACACACGTGAGATGATAGATTTGATATAGTGGCTGTCTCTGAAAGCGAAAAGAATTCTTCTCTCTCTCACCTATCTTCTACAACAGTTGTTACAGCGTCAGACAGACTACACCAATATACATATTACGTATATATTTCTATCACTCACAGGCACGCACATACACGTGACGACAGGTAAACACACCGACGTGGGAAAACTATAACAATGATATATTTATTATCTAGAACGAGCTGACCAAACACGATTGTTTAGTTCAAGAGCGATTTTAATATCAGGAAAAAATCGGCTCACAACATCAAAGAAAGTACATCAAGGAAAATACATATACACATAGTCATAAAAAATCAAGGAAATGTTGCAAGGATGATAGCCCCGTTATAGTGTTAACTCTAGGTTTAGCCCGGCCCCGTTAAGAGAACAGATGATGGCGCCCGAGTCACAGATACATAGGGTTTGAGTCTAAGAGTTGTCTTTGTTTTATCTCGTAATTATATGCACAGAGTTTGAAAAAAATCTGATTTAACCTAAGACAAAACACAAGAACTCTAGCCGTAGCAACAAATTATGCAGATTGAAAAAAACAAATAGGACAGCAACAGGGTGTCAAAGATATAATAGTGAAAAATATCACTCAAACCAGCGTACACTCATTCATTCCGCCATGGCTTATCACACTGGTACTCACGACTTTGCTTGCTGCCTCTTGGAACACATTGATTTTAGATTTTCACACAGACTCAAAAAAATGCAGTCTTCTGCCAAGAAGTCCCCAGTTCCAAAAGACTTATCTAACTTGGAGTCTCCGGGAACGACTACTTGGGTATGCAAATTTGTTCAAATGTCTGATTAAGTCACCTAACAATTATTCCAGGCGCGGGAGTTAGCAGAGCACAGTGTCAATAGCGTAGGTTTAAAAAAAAAATGATGAATGTCAGGTCGGTGCCTTCCCTCAGTATAGGATTCACTTTAGTCACACCACAGATTTGTCCACAAGATATAATCTAGTCGGGAAATGATTGTTAATATTCACGCCACCAGGCAGCAAATTATATAGAGTTTCTAGAAGAAATTAAGTGCTGGCTCCAAGGTCCAGTATTTATCATTACAGTCTTTGAAAACCCGTTATAGGGATATTAGTATTTCTGTCTAACTTGCACCGTCAGATCAGTGTTACTTGAGAAAACCCACGTGGTTCAAAATAAGGACTGTCTATTTCTTCACAAGTATGGAAACTACTACTAGGTGCTGGTAAAGTTAGGGTCACCCCAAAACTTTCACTGTGTGGAGGAAAAATAACACATATAATATAATAAACAGAATCTGTACTGGTTAAAACTTACATTTAAACTTGCAAGCAGAGAGCTTTGCTTATCATTTAAACTTCCCGTGACGTAAGTTATATTTAAAAATCAGCATTCCTCATAAATTAGGAACACGTGCGTATCCCGTCATCATTCATGAGGCTCGATTCTAGAGTTTATACGTTAGTTTAGAAAAATACACTCGACTGAGTATTAGCAGTTAAATTAAATTCATAAATAGCTACAATTGCCGTTATAAGCTAGAAATTTTAATTTTTAGTCTGCTTTCCACTGAATGCTTCCCTAGAAAATATAATAGCCTACCACTTTATTTCTCTTCTGCGCTAAAGAAATAGATTAAAATGAATTAAGCGATTTAACACTTTAACACTCACAAAATCTATATATCTATCATATTAATTACCTCAACCACAGAATTACAGGTAGTCGCACAACTTAAGAATAAAATTGCTGAAAATATTTCTGGAAGTCTAGAAGTTCGACAAATTGCCGAAACAAACTGAGATCTTCGCTAACAGCTATTCTGTTTTTTCGAGCGACCTATCTACTGTGGAGTCTATGAGCGAGAATGAAATTTAAGTTTCAAACTTGGCCAATATCTTAAAATCAGACAAAGGGCCGAAACTTATTTCGCCAAGCGAAATTATCTCCCCTACTCCCAACATTTACGTCCGCTTAACGCGTGTCGTAACTGTCACCTACTGACCACGATGTACGCGTGTCAGTTTCAAATCCCAGACAGCCTGACTCCATTGCCCAAGTGAGCGCCGTGTCAGTTTGGGATTTTCCAGCCAAATGTCTGGATACTGCCCGGTGCAGATGTAAAGTATCACACCTCACCGGGACTAATGCCGAGAAGAAGCTCGCGCGCTCGGTGAGAATGTAGACGATTTGCTACGTCCTGTGTTCAGCGAACCGACTTATCACGCCTTCTGACGCCCTGACATCTACGTAATATCGTCCTAGCGCGATTCTCAGTTTAAGAGAAAGGAAAACAGGTAAAGTTTGCGAATTATATGAGAATAATATTCGCAAAACGAATGGATGAAAAAGATATACAGGAAAAAAAAGTACAGAGATATTAAAGAGAGAGTTTATGTGAAAGAATAGGAAGAAGATGTAGGAGATTAAATGAATATAAAACCTACGTGACAGAGCCTCCCCCCTTTAAGATATGGAAGCACTCCATGTCTACGTTATGGAGTTTAATTTCCTATAACCGTAGCTTCGGGGTGTCTGTCTTCTTCCCTCTCCATCTCTGTCCAATTCCTACTCAAGTCCACTCCTCAAAGTTTCCTTCCCCCGGAATGTCTCCCATGCGCGCTTGAAAGAGCGTCGCCGCTTCTGACATTTTTGAAAGATTTCCTGTGATAGCGGTGGAATATCCCTGCCACTATCGTCATCTTCGTCAGTTTTGGCGATCGTCAGGAGATGGTCGGAGGTTGGCACTGGTTTTTCCAAGTATCTCTTTAAGAGATTTAAATGGAAAACCTTCTCCTTTCCTTCAATAGAGATCTGGTAGTTAGCCTTAGAAATCTTTTTCAGGACGGTAAACGGCCCTTGCCATCCGATCTTCAGTTGGTTGTTCTCAGTAGGGAGCAACACCAAAACTTTCTCTCCTGCTTCCAGTTCTCTCTCTTCCGCGACTTTCCTGTATCGGTTAGCGTGCTTTGTGCGAGCTCGCTTAAAGTTAGTCGTTGCTAGGTCCCACCCTAGTTTCAACCTTTCCTTTAAAACCGACACATATTTACTTGCTGAGACGACTGTCTCATCCGCCTTCTCGTCTGTCAGAGACTGAAGTAAGGCTTCAAGCGGGCCCTTAATGGGTCTGCCAAATAAGAGTGTAGCTGGCGGAAATCCTGTGGAAGTATGAGGAGATTCTCTGTAGCCAAATAATGCTGCAGGAATACAGAGATCCCAATCTTCAGGTTTCACTTGTGCCAGCTTACTTAGCATCATGGTGAGGTTTCCATTAGCACGTTCCACGAGCCCATTTCCCGCCGGAGTATATGGCTTAGTGTGGATGTGCTGGGTCCTCAAGATCTTAACGATCTCATCCATCAACAGGTTTCGGTATGGAGATCCATTATCCGTCAACACTTGCTGCGGGAATCCCAACCGAGTGAAAATCTGCACGAGGGCTTCTGCGACATGCTTGGCATCTGCGCATGTTAGCGGGATAGCTTCTGCCCATAAAGTGCATGTATCGACTAAGGTCAGGATGAACCTGTTCCTTCTTTTAGTCCTTTCGAAAGGCCCTAAAATGTCGATCACAACCCGTTCGAATGGTGTTCCCATTATTGGCATTTCACCCATGTGGACTGGGGGTGCTCGTTGCTTGGGTGGCACACGTTGGCACTGGGCACAGGATTTGACATATCTGATAATATCAGTATTTACTCCTGGCCACCAATAATGAGTGGTTATACGTTGGTTTGTGGCGTTCTGTCCCATATGTCCGCTAAAGGGAAGAGAGTGCCCCATTTCTAGGATTTGGCTTCTGTACTGTTTCGGTACTAGGAGCTGGTTGTAACCTTGGTCAGGCTTGCCCGTTCTCCGATAAAGTACGCCATCCTCAGAAAAAATGTCCCCGTGCTGTTTGGGTTCCTTAGCCATGGGCAGTTTCCTAAAGCAGGGTGCCAAAGTAGGGTCCTTGTATTGCGCTTCTTTAAGTTCCATAGGTAACAAATTTGGCGCAGGCTCCCGTTCCTTTTTGGTTTGCCCTCTTGTAGTTACTGCTGCCACAATCGGCTCTTCCGGTTTCCCAATACACACGTATCTCCCGCCAAGTATGACTGGGTAGATGGGATCATCCATAACAGCCGCTTTGATCACACCTCTGACAAAGTCAGAGTGTATCTCCACCAATGCGATGGGAAGCGCTGTAGGTGCATCACTCTTACGAACTCCACAAAGTTTGACGGTCTCTCCTGTCTCTTGACCGGGTTTAACCAGCTTTCTGGCAACAATGCAATCATAAGAAAGCCCCGTGTCAAATAAGCAAGAAGTTTGAGAACCGTTCAAAGTAACAGTACCTCGCGTTGAGGGTCTATCCCCAACAGGTTGGGAATCACTGTCAATAATTCCGCCTTGCGAGACTGTTAATAAGCATCCGATGCGTTTCGGCTCGGTGTGCTCGGTCTGATCATATGTCCCGTGCTCAGGGGTTCTCCCTTTGCCACCTTGTCCTTTCTGGCTACGCTGCCATGTAGGGCGGTCGGGTTGATCAGACTGTTTGGGGTGGTTGGGGTACTTGTTCTTGTAGAACTTGGATTTCTCAGGAGGGGGGTTTTTAGGTCCAGTTTCTCTGTGGTTATTTGATTCGCAGCATGAGAAGAGGTTGCTCTAGTTATTTTTTCGAAAATGCTCCTCTGTCGGTTTCCGCTTTGTGGCCGGTAGTTCAGCCAGCGCATTGTGATAACGCTCAGACTTTTCCAAAATGTCTTCAAGTTTTTCTGCCCCCTGCTCAGCGAGAAATCTCCGGGTATCAGCAGACAAAGTGTTCTTTATTTGTTCAGTTAGAACAAGTTCCTCAAGACCTTCATAGGTAGAGGGGAGCTGCGAAAGCTCAAGGCACTTTGTTAGATATCCCTTAAGACGAGATGAGAACTGGTGAAAAGTTTCAGAATTCTCTTTCCGGCTGTTGCGAAACAGTTGCAAAAACTTGCGAGCGTTCATTTCAAAGCGCTCCAGTAACGCTTTCTTCAACACATCGTAGTCGTCTTGTTGGCTACTTTCCAGCTTAGAATAAACATCATAAGCAGACCCTTTTAGGGCCTGGGAAAGTTTCATATTCCAACGCGACCTCTCTAACCCGTACAGAGTTGCAATTTTCTCAAATTTTTCTAACCATGTGTCAATCTTCTCATTAGGACAAGGAAAAGATTCAAGAGTGAAAGACATAGCATTTAGTTGAAGAGATTGAGTGTTAGCAGGGTCAGTTAAGGAAGAATGAGGAGAAGACTCTCCATTGCTGGAGGTAGAGGCAGCACCACGGCTTTGGAACTCTAGAGTCTTAAGCGCCAGCTCATGCTGTCGTCGTTGCTCATTTTCTCTTTCCTCATGCTGTCTCTCCTTCTCTCGTTCGTTCGCCCTGCGAATTTCCATTTCTTCATCCATCTTCTTCTGCTGTAAAAGACGGTCTTCCCTTTCCCTCTCTCTAGCTTCTGCTTCTTTCCTCTTGAGTTCTTCTTTTTCCTCTTTAGCTTCAGCTGCTTTCCTCTCCGCATCATATCTCTCCAGTTCGTCTCTGACAAAAACTTTCGCTTCCTCTCCTTCCAGTCCCTCCTCTCTCGCTTCGTCCCTGAGAAGTTGTCTAAGCTTTGCCCTCTCGGCCATATTATGTCAGTGACTGAGACACGTGGAGATAGAAAATAGGAAAAAGGATACACTGGTTCCTACCACTTACGAGAAAAAAAAAATTACCAAATTATTCAAAAGATGATATCCTTACGCCTGGGATACCTCCTCCAAAATAAAATCTAACTATCGCTGCTATTATCGGCAATAAAGCACTCAATGCAAAACACGACTACGCCAAATAAATGGTAGTTAAGATTACAACTGAAAATTAAGTTGCTACAGTGGAAAAGCAAAAGAATATAGCAAAAATTAAAGAGAAAAATAATCCCTTAATTTTTAAAAATCCACTATAAGTTCGCCCCTGAAGTCAGATCGGGTAAGGGAGGGAATTAATCTGGACAAAAAGTCCGAAACACACTCCTTAACTTAGTTCAAACGCCGTTCTGCCTCAGTACCCAGTGAATGTTATACACTCACCACTTTACCAGCATTTAGTATTACAATCAGCAGTTAACATATATCCCGACAAAATCAACCTGTAACCAAAATGTATATTTTTCAAAGATGCTGTGGAAAAAAAAAACTTATTATTTTGTGTGGTCAGCACGCCCGTAAACAGATCGCTAGTCTAGGGGGTAATTATTTAAAGATATAACAACTCACAAGACATCACACTCTTACTCTATATCAGAATACAGAATCTTAAGTTCAAAATCCAGATAGACGAGTCCACGTTTGTCGTACTCGTCTTCCTATTCTAAGTTCAAAGACCCGAGAAACGAGCCCTCATTTGTCGTAGATTTCCGATAGGAGAATTAAGACTAGGTTTGGTCCCTTCTGAATAGGTTTGAATAGGTGATAGACTCAGTGAGAGTTAGTGAAAGGTAATAGAATTTCCACACACGTGAGATGATAGATTTGATATAGTGGCTGTCTCTGAAAGCGAAAAGAATTCTTCTCTCTCTCACCTATCTTCTACAACAGTTGTTACAGCGTCAGACAGACTACACCAATATACATATTACGTATATATTTCTATCACTCACAGGCACGCACATACACGTGACGACAGGTAAACACACCGACGTGGGAAAACTATAACAATGATATATTTATTATCTAGAACGAGCTGACCAAACACGATTGTTTAGTTCAAGAGCGATTTTAATATCAGGAAAAAATCGGCTCACAACATCAAAGAAAGTACATCAAGGAAAATACATATACACATAGTCATAAAAAATCAAGGAAATGTTGCAAGGATGATAGCCCCGTTATAGTGTTAACTCTAGGTTTAGCCCGGCCCCGTTAAGAGAACAGATGATGGCGCCCGAGTCACAGATACATAGGGTTTGAGTCTAAGAGTTGTCTTTGTTTTATCTCGTAATTATATGCACAGAGTTTGAAAAAAATCTGATTTAACCTAAGACAAAAACACAAGAACTCTAGCCTTAGCAACAAATTATGCAGATTGAAAAAAACAAATAGGACAGCAACAGGGTGTCAAAGATATAATAGTGAAAAATATCACTCAAACCAGCGTACACTCATTCATTCCGCCATGGCTTCTCACACTGGTACTCACGACTTTGCTTGCTGCCTCTTGGAACACATTGATTTTAGATTTTCACACAGACTCAAAAAAATGCAGTCTTCTGCCAAGAAGTCCCCAGTTCCAAAAGACTTATTTAACTTGGAGTCTCCGGGAACGACTACTTGGGTATGCAAATTTGTTCAAATGTCTGATTAAGTCACCTAACAATTATTCCAGGCGCGGGAGTTAGCAGAGCACAGTGTCAATAGCGTAGGTTTAAAAAAAAAATGATGAATGTCAGGTCGGTGCCTTCCCTCAGTATAGGATTCACTTTAGTCACACCACAGATTTGTCCACAAGATATAATCTAGTCGGGAAATGATTGTTAATATTCACGCCACCAGGCAGCAAATTATATAGAGTTTCTAGAAGAAATTAAGTGCTGGCTCCAAGGTCCAGTATTTATCATTACAGTCTTTGAAAACCCGTTATAGGGATATTAGTATTTCTGTCTAACTTGCACCGTCAGATCGTGTTACTTGAGAAAACCCACGTGGTTCAAAATAAGGACTGTCTATTTCTTCACAAGTATGGAAACTACTACTAGGTGCTGGTAAAGTTAGGGTCACCCCAAAACTTTCACTGTGTGGAGGAAAAATAACACATATAATATAATAAACAGAATCTGTACTGGTTAAAACTTACATTTAAACTTGCAAGCAGAGAGCTTTGCTTATCATTTAAACTTCCCGTGACGTAAGTTATAATTAAAAAATCAGCAATCCTCATAAATTAAGAACACGTGCGTATTCCGTCACCATTCATGAGGCTCGATTCTAGAGTTTATACGTTAGTTTAGAAAAATACACTCGACTGAGTATTAGCAGTTAAATTAAATTCATAAATAGCTACAATTGCCGTTATAAGCTAGAAATTAAAATTTTTAGTCTGCTTTCCACTGAATGCTTCCCTAGAAAATATAATAGCCTACCACTTTATTTCTCTTCTGCGCTAAAGAAATAGATTAAAATGAATTAAGCGATTTAACACTTTAACACTCACAAAATCTATATATCTATCATATTAATTACCTCAACCACAGAATTACAGGTAGTCGCACAACTTAAGAATAAAATTGCTGAAAATATTTCTGGAAGTCTAGAAGTTCGACAAATTGCCGAAACAAACTGAGATCTTCGCTAACAGCTATTCTGTTTTTTTTCGAGCGACCTATCTACTGTGGAGTCTATGAGCGAGAATGAAATTTAAGTTTCAAACTTGGCCAATATCTTAAAATCAGACAAAGGGCCGAAACTTATTTCGCCAAGCGAAATTATCTCCCCTACTCCCAACATTTACGTCCGCTTAACGCGTGTCGTAACTGTCACCTACTGACCACGATGTACGCGTGTCAGTTTCAAATCCCAGACAGCCTGACTCCATTGCCCAAGTGAGCGCCGTGTCAGTTTGGGATTTTCCAGCCAAATGTCTGGATACTGCCCGGTGCAGATGTAAAGTATCACACCTCACCGGGACTAATGCCGAGAAGAAGCTCGCGCGCTCGGTGAGAATGTAGACGATTTGCTACGTCCTGTGTTCAGCGAACCGACTTATCACGCCTTCTGACGCCCTGACATCTACGTAATATCGTCCTAGCGCGATTCTCAGTTTAAGAGAAAGGAAAACAGGTAAAGTTTGCGAATTATATGAGAATAATATTCGCAAAACGAATGGATGAAAAAATATACAGGAAAAAAAAAAGTACAGAGATATTAAAAGAGAGAGTTTATGTGAAGAATAGGAAGAAGATGGTGAACGTTTCTAAATGAAAATTGGTAACGCACAAGCCAAGTACAGGAGAAAAGTAGCAAACAGAAGAAGACCGCTGGACGCCCTTGTGAATCCTGTCTGCGAAGAATACAAGAAAACATTTATGAAAAAATGCTACTACTATATATATACACACAGACGGGGACAAGACGATCTCTTCTCCACTCCGTCTGTCCTGACTAAGTTCAAAAGGCACACGGTGTTTCCTTACGCCTACACGCTAGCAGACGTCGCTGGCGGCTGAGTTCGGTCGGGCTGAGTTATGTTAACTCGCCCGCCCCTGCTTGCGCCGGTGGTCAGCTTACAGTGTTAATTATTATTTAATTTCTCCATACGCGCTCTCTAAACAATGATCGCCTGTCATTAAATAGCTATTAAAGGGTCGGGGGCTGCTAGTTTGTCGTATGGTATTAAGATAATAGACTCTATAATAACAAATATACAAAATGAAATATAATGTGTATTCTATACTCCCACTATCAGTCGCTTTAATGCCAATCAGTCCGGTAAGCTAAACCGTCGGGTTTATCTCTCTCCTGTAGAGATTAATTGTCGCGTCTGCCTACACTGTTAACATAATTACCGTCTAAGGTATGTGCGTAGCGGGTGGCGTGATTTAGCATTTTAAATGAATATCGAGTAGGAAATCGCTACGCATTACTTTATTTCACTTGTGTTACTAGCGAGAAAAATCTAAGTGAAGAATAAATGTTAAAAGCTATCACTTTTTTAAAATCATTAGCACTATTATCCTTTTTATCAGAACATTCAGAATTAAAAATCTCCAAAAAAAACTAATACACCATGTCCACAAGAATGGGTTCTAGGACTGCGCGCTGGAATATTCAAATTCTGACTGACTTCTGATTGTTGGGTTAAGAAAACATCAGTATATATCATTAAATTGCCCTGATCTCTAATGCTGTTAATTTCACGCTACTGTGAGAACGAAGAATTCAGAAACTGTGTATTCCTCGTCATTCAAGGGAGCTCTCCTTGCACAGCTCAAATACTGTGCTCTGGTTCTAGGCTCTCACAAGGAATTGTAACGTCGTACACAAAGTCACTTCTATCTTCCCATTCCTTGCATGGGCCCATAGTGAGATCCTCCTGCATGCAGCTAACCAGGTGAAGGCCAGAGTTATGTCCGTGGCTCAAGTGACTCCTAAAAGCTTAGTGTGCAATGCTGAATTCTCAACATCTTTCATCTCACGGGGAATTCTTGTAAGTGTGTGGATGATTTCAAGAGTCCATGAGGGAGCGATTTGTCTCACAGACAGAGGTTCACATCCTCGTCTTTATATTATAGCAGTGTGCTTAGTCGGTGATCATATAAGGATGACTCCAGATATGCTTTCATGCATTTAAGAAGAAGATAAAGAAGGAGAAATTTAAGAAGAACGACAATAAGACAAACTGCCAATGTAAATACTGTATTAAGATTAAAACATCCAGAAGATTTAACAATAAAAGAACGTTTATTGCCAGTATGTACATAGTAATCGGATAATTGTTGAGAGATCGGGGAAGGGTTATGGTGACGTAGAGATGAATAGAGCAGGTCACATCATGAACATACCAGATTGAGAGATAGGCAGTAACAGTCTAAACAAATACAATGGTGCAGGGGCGGATTGATAATTATCTGTGCCCCAGGGCAATAAGGATCCCTGACCCTTAACCACCCACCCGATTTAGTTTATTGATTCCGTCCCCTACTGCTGTGGGGCCCTCAGCTACTGCCCGATTAATTGCCCGACTGTTGAGTCCACCTCAGCAATGGATATAGGTAGGGAGCCACAACTGACAGAGAGAGAAATTGGACACAGTCTATTAATACGATTGTGAAAGAAATAAAAAAAGGTGTGGGATCAAGATATTGAGATAACAGCGTGTCAAGAGAACACAAGAATAACAGAAAGAGATTAAAGCTAAAAATAAAGAAACTTAAACAGTGACATGGGAGCCGCGCTGGTGTAATGTTGCGCTGGCGACCAGGTATTCAAGGTTAAGCCCGGGCCTCAGCATTTGAAGGAGGTCAACGACCGGGATTTTTGACTGAATAACCTGACCGGCTCTTGGGATAAACCCTCTGAGACCAGGTTGGAAGGGAAGTCCATGTCCTGACATGTCACTGGGCCGAAGGGCTGAAAGCCCAAGTGCCGCTGGTTAAGAAAAAAAACAACAAAAAAACAGTGACATAGTTATAGTCGACACAGAGATGGTTTTATGATTATCGCCATCATCATCGCCATCATCATCATTATTATTTTCCTTTTAGCTTCCTCTGGAGGCTGGAGCCACCACTGTCGCGCGTCCCCCTGCAGAAAGCCAACACAGAAACATTTATGTGCCTTTTTAGATGTGGTTTCTGCAGCAAAGTTTTACATGATGACGGTGCCATCCCATGCAAAACCTCACTTTAGTCGTGCCTTACGACATGCTTGAGGAAGCAACGGTGCAGCTCTTTCTTTGTCTTCTCAGAGACTTCTGAGA
This sequence comes from Oreohelix idahoensis, assembly GCA_024509875.1. Lineage (NCBI taxonomy): Eukaryota > Metazoa > Mollusca > Gastropoda > Stylommatophora > Oreohelicidae > Oreohelix > Oreohelix idahoensis. The sequence goes on from JAMPIV010008347.1 coordinate 27,008, forward strand.
ACTACACCATTGTATGTTGACTGGAGAAGACATGAGTGCATTCAGTTAATAAGAGAGAGAGACAGAGGGGGGGAGAGAGAGAGAGAAAACGAATGAACGAATGAACTTTTTTTGGAAAGAGTTAACAATTGGGCACACAGGCCTGGCATCCTGCCCTTTCCCTGTCATATTGTATCCTGATACTCGCTCATGCGGTCAAAACGTAAACAATTAATCTGCATATGTTTGCATGTATCATCAATACTAAAAAAAAAAGAAATATAAACACATCTCGAATGTATCAGCACATTGTAAAAAAAGAGGGAAAAAACGATAGAGAGTGACAGAGAAAGAGAGAGAGAGAGAGAGAGAGAGAGAGAGAGAGAGAGAGACCCAGAATCACATTTTAACAAATGTTATGCTGCCATTAACATAACAAAGAAATAAATTAACCTAATAGAGGTGAGGTAAGCAAACAGGAGAATACATGGATAATGCCAGGGACAGACATGGAGATAAATACAATTGTTTCACTGGTGATACACATAAATTTGGGACTAACAGAGAATGCGAGACAGGGGAAATAAAAACAGGCTTATAGTTTTTCATTCGTGAGAAATCCAAAGATGTAAATGACGTTCACAGACAATTACTGAAAAAGGGTGTTAATAAAAATACAAATAATGGAACACACATAAAAGTTGGCGGAAGAGAGAAATTTTATAGCAGAGGATACAGGACAGTGCCCGAGTAAAGAGCGAGATAACATGTGTAAAAAATGGGGGATATGGGAGAGAGGAGGCGTTGCTGTAAAATTGACCGAATACAGTTTTAAAAAAACACTACAACTGGTATTGAAGTTAGTTTTAATATTTTTTATTTTTAACAAACGTTTTGCGTCGTTTTGGCGAGACGCGCGCCACTCAACTTAGACACAATGTGCGTCGGTTATATTAGGGTGCATGTCTGAATATAAACGACCTTGTGGTCAGACAATAAGACTCAGAATCATTTTATGAACGAGCAATTCCCCAGAACCACGAAACGTTTTGGAATAACCTTTCCTCAATAATAGTTACAAAGAAAATAGCGATGAGAAATATCGAAAGGTTATGAGGTAATCGCTAAAGGCCAGCAGACGCGTAGAGAAATATGTTAAATTATCTCTTCAAAATAATCACCCTTGCACGTCCATTAATGTCATGCTATGCCGACTGAGGGAGGCAATTATTAAAATCCAATTCCAATTGAGATAAAACAATTACTTCCCTCGATCTTAGGGAGGGCAGTTAATTGCATCCCTTGCCAACTTAAACCCAGTGTAAATATACTTCTTATTTTTTCTTCGAACACGCTCAAACGTTAACTTGCAGTTGTTTGATTGAAGCAGTGGTCAGCCAACTAATGCGCACTATTTTATTTATTTTTATTATTATTTTTTTTAAAAGAAGAATGCGTTAATGAAAGTATTCCGACATATTTAACCTCAGAAATGAGGTATCTGAGAAAGGTGGCTGAAGCAACAAGAAGAGACATGGTCCGCAACCAGACTCAAGGCCTAAAAAGCCAACCCCTGCAGACCCAAGTGGAACATTTCCAACTAAGATGGTTTGGCCATTTTCTGCAGAATGGGAGAAGATCGACTGCCAAGGCTGGTATGGGAGGCTAAGAGCCAGGGATTCAGACCCCCAGGACGACCCAGAGTCAGCTGGGAGGACAACATTAATCAATCTCTGATGGACGAAGGACTAGAATGGAACCAGGCCAGGAGGAAGACAGCCTATAGGATAGTTTGGGGCACTCTCTTCCAAACCTCTACACCTCATGGTAGAAGTGGAACGACTATGTAAGGAAGTAAGCAAGTTTTGGCATATTTTAACAAATATTTTGATTGCCGCTATATTGTCACTCTAAGAACGCGCCCATCTCTCTTGCTTCTATAAGGTACGTTGCATACATTAGCATACTTATCATTTACAAAAACACATACACAAAACAAATTCATAGTTTAATGATTGACCGTCAGACCACAAGGTCTTTTATAATTGGACATAAACCCTAATATAACCGACAGACGATTGGTCAAGGTTGAACGGTGCGCGCCTCGCCAAAACGAGGTAAAATCTCTACATAAAAGGCAACGTCTGTCTGTTTGTTACCTCAGAACTCGAGAACGGCTGAGCAGATTTTGATGCGGTTTTCTCCAGCGTATTTGACATTTCTTTGGATCTCTGGGAAGGTTTTTAAGCTATATATCATCATGGTACAACATCAGGAGGCTAGGCTGAGCAGTGAAGAAGAAACTCCAAACATTATAATCTCATTCTTATCTCAAGGGAAGTAAAAACTCTACCGTTGACCCTTATTTTGGGTTAACGCCCTTAGCTTACAAACTGTATAAGTCATAGATTTTTCTCCCATTACGTTAAATTAACGAGTGCGTTGCTTTCTGTTATGCACATTTTCTAATCCGGATTCCTGACACAAGCACTACCTATCACACCTGTAAGGGAAGGAAAGTTTCAATAATACTCAGCCATGTAGAGTTGTTCACGAGATGCCTCTACTTAGCTTGCACATAAATAACACATAAGGAAGGGAAACCCGAGGCCTGTAAACAGTAAATTAATATTAGACAAACATAAAGGTAAGTTTTCAGGCACTCGTAAGAAATAAAGAAGTAGAACACTTGGACAACAGAAAAACAACAGACGTGAGTGGCTTACCCAGGGTTCGAACCCCGTACCTTCCGTACGACAACTCCGCCTAGCTATCAAGCGAATCACACTGACCCCACGGCCAGCTAGGCATCCCCCAAAAAAATATGCTTTACTGGCTATTTATCAGTAAGAAACACAAGATAACACCGGAAGTATACAGTGGGCAACTCAGCCCATTAATGACGCAATCACTTCTGTTGTTCCACTATTAACAGTATGTGTCAGTCCAAACAAGACAAAGACCTTGATACTGGGTCCAGTAAATAGTAGAAGACTAAAGGACAATAGTATAGAACAGTGGGTAGGTTTCTGGTATTGTATGAACATAAATAACACATAAGGAAGGGAAACCCGAGGCCTGTAAACAGTAAATTAATATTAGACAAACATAAAGGTATGTTTTCAGGCACTCGTAAGAAATAAAGAAGTAGAACACTTGGACAACAGAAAAACAACAGACGTGAGTGGCTTACCTAGGGTTCGAACCCCGTACCTTCCGTACGACAACTCCGCCTAGCTATCAAGCGAATCGTTTCCCTTCCATACTACAGTGATTGATAGTGGAGCTTTACAGAAGAAAGAGAACACACAACACTTCTTTACAATGAGCACTTTACAGTGTGAGAGAACTTTACAGTGGTGGGCCAGATCCCTGGGTCCAGCCTACGCAGTTTTGTTGTGTTGAGAATCACATTTTACAGTTGCAAGAACATTTGTTTGACCACATCAACACCAGTAGGACAGCTATACAATCAATGTCAGCTTGACCTGTTCTGACAAGTGTAGCAATATCTGGGTCAGCACTTGTTGACAGTTGGCACAGTACAGTCAGTGTTCTAAACTAGTGATTGTTTTGCCTGCTGTAATAGAAGAGCAATGTTGAACAGAATGTGCAAATTTCATCGGTGGATCTTCTAATGTGCTCAAAAAAATTGAACAGTGTAACAATTAGAAAGCAAATCTATTACTCAATAAAGTGGTAGTCTAATTTGTTAAAACTGAGCATACAGTACAATACATTACAACTGCAACACATTTCAGTATATAATGTACACATTTATGATTTATATGTATTTATGTTTATATATTATTTGTTATATGTGTGATTGTTATGTGTTTGCGGGCCTGGATGGGAGGTGACTAGAACAGGAAATACCAAGTGATATTGGTCTTGTTCTGGCGTTCTATAGGGAGCAATTTCTTAATTGAAATTTGCATGCAACATAGTTTGCAAATATTTGGTTAGTTGTGACGACTGTTTCATATTTGTATTTGTAACATTTTTTCTGTTCTTTATTTTTGTTTGATTTGTTTGTATAATTGTAGGTCTCATCTTTCCTTTCATTTCAGTTCTTTACACCCTTATGTTTATACACTGTGGCGTTATTTGTCTTGTTATCTTATTGCAGTTATCATCACAGATTCTGTGATCATTTTTTTCATTCTCCTATTTAATTTAATTTGATCTCTGCAAATGTTTTCAGATTGTCTTTTCTTGTTTGTCCTTTGTAATGTCTTTAGTTGACATATGACATAGGAGGTATAGTTGAATACACTTATATTATAGTACAGATCAGTACTTTATGATTATTATTGTTATAAAACAAAGTGTACAAGACCTTTATAAGGCTTGTCTCCCAAAGTGATTGGTATAGGAAATATTATTTTCCACAGGTACTCAAGTGATCATTGATTACATTAAGGTATACAAGACCTTTATAATGCTTGTCTCCCACAGTATTTGAGATATACAGTTATTGTTTTCCACAGGTACTCAAGTTATCATTGGTTATATGATAAACAAAATAACCATACAGGTTTTTTCACTAAGACTAAGTCTATGATATAGACTTGTCTCCCATTAAAGTGAAATAAGGTAATTTATTTACTTTTTCAGGTTTCTGATTTAAGAAGACAAGATGTCTACATTAGATTACTTTATTGCACAAGGAAAATCTCTTGATAAGACTGGAAAAGAGTTAGAAGAATGGGCAACTGCTCAATTTGCTATTGTATTAAAATCAGAAGAGAAAAAACAAAAAGATGAGAATAAATGGAAAGCAGAAGTTGAACAAAAGAAGATAAATGCTGAGAATTTCAGATTGCAGATGCAAGCTGAGGAAAGAAAAGCTGCGGCTGAGGAGAGAAAACTTCAAATAGCTGCTGAAGAGAGAAAAGCTCTGGCTGAAGAAAAAAGATTAGAAAAAGAAGCTGATGCTGCTGCTGATCTAAAGAAATTAGAAGCTGCTGCTGCAGCTGAACAGAAGAAATTAGAAGCTGCTGCAGAACAGAGAAGATTAGATAGAGAAGCTGAAGAGAGAAAAGCAATAAGAGAACATGAATTTGAGTTAGAGAAATTAAAATTGACAAGTATGAGTAATGTTAATCAGGCATCTAGTGGTAATGTTAAACCCTTTGTGTACAAGGTCAAGGTACCAGCGTTCAACCCTGCCAGTGATGACATAACATTTTGGCTTTCTAGATTTGAACGGGCTTGTCGAGCTCATAATGTTGACAAATCACAGTATGTGAATCAGTTGTCTGAAAATCTAAAAGGGGAGTCTCTGAGTAAGTTATATTTCGTTGAAGAGGCCGACAAGGATAATTATGATGCTATTAGGGCATCTCTGATAAAGAAATATCAGCTGCCTGAGGAAGGTTATCGTCTTTTGTTTAAAACAATGAGACCGGAAGTAGGTGTAGAATTCTCATAATTCATCTCAAAAGCACAAATTACACTTTCACGATGGATTGAATTATCCAAAATAGAGAAAACATTTGATGGTCTTACGGATTTATTGCTAAGAGACAAGGTCATGTCTTCGGTAAATAAATCATTCCTAGAGTTCTTACATGAGCGTAAACCTAGTACATTAAAGCAAATGGAAGAATATTGTGACCAGTATGCCACAGCACACCCTGACATGATTCTTAGTAACTCTAACATTAAAGAGAGTATGCCAGTTGCTTCGGCAACAGAATATAATCAGAATTACTCACACAAATTCCAAGGAGCTAAAAATAAATTTGATAAAAAGGTTAATTGGAATAAGTATCAAAACCAAGATAACCACTCAAATCAGGGTTCTTCTTCGAAGAACTGGAATCGGGCTGATAGTCCTCGACACGCGAGGGGTACCCATAATTTTAGACATTCTCGAAAGGGGAGTAGCTATAGGAACAACCCAAGTGCTTCATGGAGAGAAAAGAACCAATATTACAGGGATACTCAGTATAATGAGCGTGATGATTATGATCATGAATATTATGATTCAAACCCAAATAGGGGTTATAAAAGAGGAAATAATAATTATAGAGACAATTATAACCGAGGTAGATCACAACACAAAAGACATGGTAAATCTTATTACCAGGCTAACTCTGCACAACAGGAGTTCCACGACGCCGGTAATCAGAATAATGATAAAAAAAGACTCCAATAGTGTAGCAAATTCCGCTTTCGATTTTGCTAGAGCATCTGAGTGTTCGCAATGCAAAACATTATTCGATCCAACCACAGTTTCTACTTTAAGCTGCGGTCACCCGCTTCCCGCTCTCCCTGCGTCAATCGCGCATAATGGAAGGGGTGCTCTTGTTTTCAATAGAGGCCTAATAGATGGTACTCCGGTATCAATTCTTTTCGATTCGGGGTGCACTACCATCGGAGTGAGGCAATCACTCGTAAATCTTTCTCGAGCTACAGGCAATGTAGTCAAATGTGTAACATTTGGTGGCACATTGGAGAAGTACTCCACTGCCATTATCAATATTGCTACGCCTTTCTTTACAGGAGAGGTGCAAGCATGTCTCTTGCCGAATCCGATCGCTGATCTTATCATCGGTCGCATTCATGGAGTGAAAGAATGCACTCCACAGCAAATTTCTAATTGGGAAAATGTTAATATGCAATCTGCTAATGCAGTAATCACTAGGGCTCAAGCTCTTAATATGCCACAATCTTCACATTCTGAAGATAATGATGCGCAGATCCAAGATGATCCCTTGGAGATTTCCCATGATTCCTTTATAAAACAGCAGGAAGATGATCCTACTCTAAAGAAATTCTTTACTCTGGCAACAAAAGGTGATCCGAATAAGGATACAAATCGTAAATCTTGGATTACGATGAAGAATGGCGTACTTGTACGTATGGTACAAGACTCCGCTAAGTCCATTCATTCTCAAATCCTTGTGCCTAAAAATATGAGAGTTAAAATCTTACAGCACGCTCATGATTCGCAGTGTGCTGGACATATGGGTTTTTCCCGTACTAAAACTAGAGTTCTTGAATCTTTCTTTTGGCCTGCTGTGAATAAGGACATACGAATCTATTGTCGATCTTGTAAAGTATGTCAAGAGATTAAATCCAGAGGTCCACGCCATGATGCACCTATTCAGGCTGCAGACATTCCCATTCGACCATTTCAAAAAATGGCGATAGACATCATTGGTCCATTTAAGATAAAGTCTGCTAGAGGACACCAATTTATTTTGACGTGTGTTGATATGTGCACACGTTGGCCGGAGGCTGTTCCTCTAAAGAGCATAACTACTGCTGATGTCGCAGATGCTCTTTGGTTAATATTTTCTCGTCTGGGATTTCCAGCAGAAATATTATCCGACCATGGTACCCAACTCATATCGGATACCATGTCTCAAGTAATGTCGACTCTTAAGATAGAGAGATCGCTGAGTAGTATTTATCATCCTATGTCCAATGGGATGGTGGAACGTCTGAATAGAACTCTGAAAAACCTACTAGGTAAGATAACAGAAGATCATCCTCAGGATTGGGATAGGGTTTTACCCGCGGCTCTCTTTGCATATAGAGAGGTCGCCAACGAACATACAGGATTTTCTCCCTTTGAACTTGTCTTTGGCGCGAAACCGCGAGGTCCTATGTCCTTACTTCATGATCTTATAACTGCTGATAATATTGTCGATGACACAAAATCCTCTTATGAATATGTCATCGCACTTAGACACAAGATTATTGAAGCATGCAAATTGGCAACTGCTTCTTCTGAATTTGCGAAACAGAAGGCAAGGGAATTTGCCAATAAAAAGAGATGCTTGCGACAACTTTGTCCAGGTGACAAAGCATTTGTCTTGCTACCTTGTAGGGAAAATAGACTTCTTATTTCTTGGAAAGGTCCGTACGATATAATATCAAAAGTTTCCGATGTTGACTATATCGTCGATATTGACGGGAAGCGTAAAACCTTCCACATCAACATGCTCACGGAATTCCATGAACGTCGTGATTATTTACAACCTGTTTTCCAGGCAACGGACGATTTTCCAGTCCAACATGGACAGTACTCATCTCTGTCAGTAATACAGGATGAGGAAACGAGTTTCTCGGATGTAAATCTACCTTTTCCAATGATTCCTCTTCACTCTAATGAATCATGGAAAGATGTTGCAATTTCTCCCGAATTATCTCCAGGAGAGCAGAAACAAGTTTCTACTATGTTAGAACAATTTCAGGATGTCCTTACTGACATTCCTGGTCAAACTGATGTCATTCAACATGACATTATTCTTACTGACCATAGTCCTATAAGAGTCAGACCGTATCCTATCCCGATACATTTTCAAGCACAGGTAGAGAAAGAGTTGGATGAGATGATAGAGTTAAAAATTATTGAACCATCCACATCAGCATATTCTTCGCCGATGGTTATTGTACGAAAAAAAGACAATAACATACGTCTTTGCGTGGATTATCGCAAATTGAACCAAGTGACGAAATTTGATGCTGAACCTATGCCTTTACTAGAAGAGCTACTTACGAGACTATCGAATTCTCATTTCTTTACTAAACTCGATTTGTCTAAGGGATATTGGCAAGTTCCATTATCCGAACACGCCAAACCGTTTACTGCTTTTTCGACGCCTAGGGGTCTATTCCAATGGAATTTCATGCCTTTCGGTCTTATGAACGCCCCTGCAACATTCGTACGCATGATGCGTCGAATCCTATCTCATCGCTCAGATGTCATTGCGTATCTTGATGACATCTGTCTTTTCAGTGATACTTGGAACGATCACTATAATGGGATAAATGAACTATTGTCTATCTTACGCGAGCATAACCTGACAGCGAAACCATCGAAAGCATGTATTGGTTTTAGCGAAATATCTTTCTTGGGACACCGTGTTGGTCATGGGTTCCTAAAAACAGAAGACCATAATACAAGTAAGATACTTAACATTTCTATTCCTAAGACTAAAAAGCAAGTGCGAAGTCTCTTAGGTCTAATACAATTTTATGGACGATTCATTCCGAATCTGTCCTCCATTATGTCACCTCTTTCTTCCTTGCTAAAGAAAGGGTCTCCTAATGTAGTCCATTGGACTCAAGAATGTCAATCCTCTTTGGATAAGGTTAAAACTATGTTTTCTACTTCACCTATCCTAGTATTGCCTTCTAAGGATAAGACATTTATTCTTCGTAGTGACGCTTCATCCACCGGGATTGGAGCAGCAGCACTAATGCAAGCATTTCATTGTGGAAACTGACCAGAAAGCTCTTACGGCTATTCAGAGTAAAAATCTGAAGAGCGCGAGATCAACGCGATACGCGATTGCTCTGCAGCCATTTCATTTTTCGGTGCGAGCTATCCGTGGGTCAGAAAATGTGATGGCAGATATTTTGTCTAGATGCCCACATGATTCATAATCAGTTAACCAACTTTGATACAGTTGTGATCCTATGTTGAAGCGCGAGTGAACACATAATGTAAATATCAAATATTGATTTTGTAACACAATGACTTAGCGGTTCATTTGATATTTATTCACACACGCTGATTCTTTAAAATAATGTTTAATTCGTCTTTGATGATCGCATAGAGTTAAGAAATCTTTAGATGAAATATTATGTATACCTCCTAATGTAGAAAGTGTCCATTGCTAAATTGTAAACCCTTGGTGACACTAAACCTGGAAATATATTACATTAGAAAGTAACTTTCATGTATCGAAAACTTATGGAAAAACACACATCCACGCATAAAAAAAAAGACGTTGAGACCTACAACTCCTAGATATAGGAAAAAATAATAAAATAAATTTTTTTTTTTGATAAAGTAGCTGCGTGCATCATTTTTACGCACATATTACAAAAAGATATAAATAAAATAGATAGACATATTTGTGTAAGGAAAATAAAAAGCTAGAATAAATCCATGATTGGTTTACCCTTTTTGAATATAGGAGTAATCATCTGATATTGATCCCGGCGCATGATATGACACCCATTCCGTAGATTTCCTTCGGCCAAAATCACGAAAATAGGTGCTTATTAGTTTTAATGGCCTGATCTATAAATTAATATTATTAGTACAAGTAGAATCAGTGGCATTTAATTATTGGATAAATGCAGGAAATTGCTGTTATGCTCTAGCGGAAGTAGGATTTCTTGACAATCACTGAAGAGTTCACTATTAGAATAATAGGAGTAAATAGTACCAAAAAATTTCCAGGGCGGTACTAATTTCATAAGAATTATGATTGGGCTGGTTTTTCTTCCGTAGGAAATGTGTCCCTCTAAGAATTATGTGTTAGGACTCTCCCTGTGACGGACCATGCCGGCCATATGTAATCCAGAAATTAAGACCCTATTTAGATGACAAAAAAAAGACTAGTATACCAATTTAAAGTTGCTTCGCAATTATATTCTAGGGATCGTGAGAAAAGAAATGTTTTACTGACAAATATGACGGGCTATCATACAAAGTTTATGTCTATAAAATAAAAAAAACTGTAAACTGTTTGGTGGAAGAGCTTTAGACGAAAATTATTCTTAAAAAAATTAAATTAGGATAGAATTTGTGATATGAATGATATAATGAATATGTTATTCCTTTAGATAAATAAAATTATGAATGCATCAGTCCAATAGGCGGGGCAATGTAAAATAATCGACAGTGGCAAAGGAGATGATTTGATAGAAACCCCTTATCGATATAAAAAAAATAAATTAAAAGCTATTAACTTTAGTTTAATACCAATATACTTCACTACAGCGCATACAATATAGTAATGCGATACCATTAGTAATTTAATGACATTACGAAAAATTTATTACTATGGCGAAATCATGGTTATTTATGGAATATGTTTTGGGATCGGTTAATAAATGAATTGATAAAGCAAATTATTATGTGTCAACCTCATCCTAATCAATGTTTTCTTACTCGTTATAGTTATAGCCCCGGTGAGAAAACGTAAATAAATAATACTAGTGTAAACAAAGATTGAAAAGCTAGTACAAAAAAAATTGGTGCCAAACTGGTATAACACATGATAAGCGGAGAGTTCAGTCTTAGCTAGGTCCCCAACAAGAACATAGTACACCACCTGGTTAATCACCCTCTACACTTCTACTGGATCAATAGGTCCATCCTGCGTCGGCTGCACTAGAATTGATACATTGATAGAGTGGGTGGCCAGAGTCCCCTAAGCCTTAAAGAGACTTCTCTATACACTGTTAACACGGGATTTAATTCCCTGGTGCCTATGTTAACTCAGGATTACCCAAGTTCAGTATTTAACCAATTTACTAGCTCATTGAGCGTTCGCTATTCACATGCCTAATCTCACAACTCTGTACACTTATGGACAATACAGTACGTGAGAGATCGCCAATATGTTTAGGAACATACTACAGGATTGGATAGTTGAGCTTCCACAATTACAGAAGCGTTTGAGCACAAGGTGCCACAACACTTCTTACAATGAGAAATTTCCGTAGCTTGTAGAGAAATTGTTCAGGTGTTTGAGCATCTTATAATGCTTTGTACAGAACAACCTTAGAGAATAAGAGATAGTACTTCCAACTAGTCAAGGGGCCTACTAATCAGACTTTGCCTAGTACTGTAATACTTAAACTTAGACAGTTTCCTCTTCTGCCGTGAGGTGTACGGTAAGTTTTGGAAGAGAATCTAGAGCCAAGACTATTCTAAGCTTCTTCTTGAATGTCTTAGCCTATTCGCACTCTTCTTATCCGGTCCTAAAAGGGATTTGTGCTAATGTGGTCCTCCCACGAACATGAGCGGAGTACATCCCTGACTAAATTATAAGCAGATTCCATGTGTTCCTTGTCATGACACCACCGATCGATTCACCCCTCAATTACGAGAAGGTCATAGCAGAGCAAACCATCGGATATGGGACTGTTCTCAGGATGAATACAAGTCATGATTTGCAGCGGGTGGGCGTATGGCCTTGACTCGCCCATATCTGCAGAGGACCAATGCCCTAGAGGAATGTTACGGCAAGTAAATAAGCTTCCATGGCCAGTCTCACTTACCTCATGATCTGAGATTTGCGATCTGGCATTATTGTGACTGACTACAAAGTCGCCCTGTAACTTAATTTTACCCCTTGCGTTACAACACACCTCAAAGCACAAAGTAACAATCCTAAAGTACCAAAAACAGTTAACACCTTCCCTAAAGGTCCCGATTCGCACCAAAGCACGACTTGCAAACCCATTCCGACATGGACAGCAAGTTTAAGACAGACACGGATGTGACCGATGCTAGCATGTCCTATTTGAAAAAGGTGTTGTGTGTGAACGAATGCCTTCCACTGAAACTTCTGCGTTCCATAACCAAAGTGTAATATCTTGTTAACAAATCGAAGCACCCATTGTCCCACAGCCAATACAGGTGCCATATGTTGCCAGGAATGAGAAGATTTTCGTCATTATATTTTGCGAATACGTTCTGTGTTCCTGGCTTTTCGGTTAACAGTTAAATGTGCAACCTCCTTGCACTCTTGCTGGACAGAAATAAATTTGAGGGATAGAATAGCCAGGCCAAATACCTCTGGGTGTTTGTAATCAGGTAGATAAACAATCGCACACCCAAATTAATATCTTACTGCCCGGAGTTTTCGCATTTTTGGAATAACCTAGCAGGTTTGCAAAAGTGACATATTACCAATACAAATAATTAAGCTAGCACTCCGCTCTTGTTTACAAAAAAGCTAACTTCCCAATGTTACACCAGCAAAGATAATCCCATCCAATTAAACGAATATTAACAAAATTAGACCTGATGCGGAAAAGTTTCGAGTAAAAAAATAGTCAATGCTGTGAACAAATTCCCTCCATGCAAAAAAATGTAAACTGTCAGGATTACAATACGAAAAATGTCTCTCTGAAAGCACCCATTATTATTCTTAGATAAATTTTTTGGTCAAACGTGTATATTTAGTGTCATCACTTAAAACCAGGAGGGGATAAAACTTGGTATTTTCACTATTATGCTGTTTCAGACAGGGGATTGTAACAAATTTGGATTATGTGCGAAAATTTGGTTTGCTCAAGTATGGGAGCCCAAACTTCCGTTTCCCCAAAAATTTTAATAGATTGTTAATATAATATTGACTACAGTGGCTATAAATTTCTTGTTAATTGCTTTTTGTATTGAGGAGTGTTTTTGCAACCATTTTATCAACTTCATGGGTAGACAAAGGACCGAAAGACCACTTTGGCCCTACATGGGCAAGAAGTAAAAAAGACGATTCCTTTATTTACTGTTAAAATGGTCCAAGACAAACCTATAATAATAACCAAACAAAACCGGTCAGATCAGAGAGTTACTGATTTGACTTAAATCCCAACCATGGGCATGTGCAATAATAAACATGCTTGCGCCTGTCTACCAACGGGATGTGGTTATAAAGGGACTGGTTACAATAAGTTATAATTAGAGCACTTGGAAATGGGAAAAGTTCAACGAATGGTAAGAATTTGTTTCTCGGGTTAAACTGGACTTAGGTGGAAATGGGGAGACAATACTGGTGGGGAGGGGGTGTGTAACTACAAATGGGCCCCGTGATAAGATACTGACAGGAAGACACCATTTACAAGATAAGGAACAAACATTGGGCGTTCATTAAATTATAGATGGTGCGGGGGAGAACTTGTTGTACATATAATAAGTGGGAAGATTGGGAGTATTCAAAAGGATAAGCTGGTTTTAGAGGAGGACAGTAGATGTGAGAGATCAGTGAGATGAACGTGAGATAGAGTCGAGGTGCGTGAGAGAGGGAGAGAAGAGATGGTAGTGACAGACAAGAAGCGAACGAGATCCTGACAAATATATCTTGAGTCAATTTTAATCCAGGAGTCTAGCAGATCGATGACAAGTAATGATATTCGTTCCCCATAGTAATTTACGGAGAGGGATACTAAAATCTTCGGATATAATTTATATTAAATCCATAAATAAAACAATCATGGACTAAACCTCTCCCGCACTACTAGAACAGTGAAAAAAATATGCCCAGGTTTGAGCAAAGTAAATCTGTCCCGCGGTTCTGAGTAATTAATGTTTCACGATTGGGCTGAACATTAAAAGTGACAAAAATCAAAACCAGTGGAGTATAGATTACGGAACACGAAATTTCTTGTGGGTAAGCTGCATTTATAATACAATAGTATGGATTTCAAATGAAAGTATTAAGGGTTATCAGGAGCTAATGGTCATATCAATACTATGTTTACTAATAGGTAAAAATGCGAGGAGAGAATGTTGTGGCCCTATAGTATAATATTCCGGGTATATAGAAATAGCCATACAGGCTAAACTAGTACTGTGAGGGATGTATGTCCTGAAAGATGTCATTATCATTAGAAACATTATAACATGTTAGAAAGAAGGAATCCAGTATTTCATATTGGGCGTGTTACCAATCTGAATATAACACAATACTTATCGTATCAACAAAAAAAAGTAAAGGATACTATATTATGAACCCTATTGAGGCAAATTGCTTATATGGTGTTGGCCCGTATTTTCTTGACCATCAGCACATTTCACATCTTCGTGTTGTGGGATGTACGCCGCCCGATATTATAGTCCATATCACATACGGTGGAAGCCTTAACCTTCCCAAGTTTGGTTCTGGTATTCATAGTGGGGGCCACCCCGGAGCCGTTTTGTATAAAAATACTCAACTGGGGATCGAATATGGTACCGCCAAAGCTAAGAAGCCAAAATAATAACCACTATGACCTAGTAATTGGCTATATATACCAGAAAGATTGAAGGGAAAAAGGACAGATATAGCGAAAACTTTATTTCAAAGTTATTGTGCACGCATTTCTACATTTCTGCCCATCTATTTCATCTTACAACCTATATCCTTTCATTCGACATATACAAGAGCATTAATTTAAAGTGTCAAGATTTCAAGTAAAATAATTATAGTGGCTTGTAAGTTCAGTCATAAGTCAAATTAAGTATGGTTTATTTAAATGCTACCCTTGGCGGCCCAAGAGGAAAAAAAATTATTAATAAATGTAAAAGATTAACATTCTTGGAAAAAATTAGTACAAAAAAAAAAAAACATGGCAAACTAAAATTTTGCTATTCAAACGCAGTAAATTAGGGATGAAAAAGTAAACAGATTATGTTGCATATGCCGAGATAAGGGATCGTGGACATATAGGAAATCTGCTGCTGTAATGACCATGGAGTTCGTGTGCTGTCATCGGCGTGCGGCAAAAATTTACTTAGTAAATAGTTAGTATTAAAATTATTATAATTAAAATATATAGAAAAGAAGGATTCCTGAATATAATAAATAAAAGTGACAAGATATTTGTGAGCGAATTTAGCTTGTTAAATAGGAAGCGCTTTTTTTTTCTAAGGGGTAATATTGTGTAAGATAGTGTATATAGATCTATACAATGTGTTTAGTGTTTATCAGCAACTAGGCGCACTGCATGGTTTTTGAAGTTGAATGGAGCCTTTTAGTGTTGGATATGGAACAACCATCTGTGATGGATTCAGATGTTATGACTTGTTGTTGTAATGAGATATATATTATATATTGTACTGAATGAGGTTCAGCTGTGAAGGCCCCTGAGTATAACAATTATTATGGGTGAGTTTTCAGAGTGCCCTTTCTGCTACCACTTTATGATCTAACATTCAGCACTTATTCTTGACATAGTATGTGTCTGATAGCTACGTCTAATGTCATAGGGGTTAATGTAAAGTGTGTTGTAATAAAAATGACAACAAATACAACTAAGAACTCTATGAAAAGTAATTAACAACACCCAGAGTAAAGTTTAAATTGAGAAATTTTTTTACAATTTATTGTTCCATTATCACAATTTTGTGTATACTGGAATATTGAAACTCAAATGATAATGCAACGTATTTACATAAAATTGATTCAATTTACAACTGAGTATCTTATTATTCACAAATTTAATTAACTGTGTCAATCTGGAACATTGTCAATTTACTCTTGATCCTAAGAATGGGTAAGGTTAGGAAGAACGTTTATGTTCATAATAATCTGAATGATTTATTAAACACTTGGGAAATGAGAGTAGTTGGGTTTGATCTATCATGTGCCTGCAGACAATTTCTTAACTTTGTGTCGTCTGGGGTACAGGATGAAGTATAATCACACCACCAGCGTCCACTACCAAGTCAGGGTTCTGGTCTTGAAATAACAGGGAGGCACACAGTTGATACTGCGTCACTTCTTTATGATGTCTAGATATATACAGATCTACGTTGACCTGGGCTCACTTCGAGTCATAGATGAAACCATGGAACAATATAAATGCGGCCTTCATCACCCTCTGATATACTCTCTCTTTCCCTAACTAAGCATTTTCAATCATATTCAGATTCAGTATGGTAACTACACAATTAGTTAACGTTCTTATTTGGTGTGTTACCCCATTCATGGTCAATTAAACTTCAAACTACAGTTTGACACTTTCCTTGACAAAGGAAACATTTTAAGTTAATAATATCAAGTCATGTACAAAGACGGTGACTTGCTGAAGAAGACGGCCAGTGGTTTTCCTGGTCTTATGTCATAATACTGTACAACAATTTCCCCATCAATATTTAATTTTTTCCTCTCCAACCAAAGATGTCAGAAAGCCTGTCTTGGCTTTTAATTTACATCGCCTAGGTTAACGGCAAAAATCCATATTCCCTAAAATCAACTCTGTGCAAAAAAAACACAATAGTATTTTCAGAAATGTTGACTTTTCTACAACAACAGGTTAATATATTTCCCTAACAACAATGAAAAACAACACAAAGTTTGATGACTTGACTTTCTCTACATATTACCCCAATAATTTACATACATTCAATAATACATACATCTTAATAATCATAATAATGATACAAAGGTTTTTATTTCTTACCGCATTCAAATGAAAATTTCCTACTAATAAGGTTAATTGCGATATATATGGTCAAATCGAGATCGCTTGCTGGTGCAGATAAGCAAAGTCAAGACAGTACTATTATCTTGCTTTTAACACAACTTTATTGCAGAAACAATTTTCTAAAGTGGCGACGAACGCCTTTCCCAAATGATTTTTATCACCCTCATAGTATATTTGACTCCAGCCAATCAGGAACTGTTTGGCTTCTAGCGTCTTATTATTCAAAACTGCACTCAATTTTCAAATCTTGGACTGCCTTACCGTTCTATCCCCACTACAGGGCAAACTGAGAAAGATTCAAGTCTGTTCGTCCATCTGTCTTTTGTCAATATCTCAGTTAGTTATTGAGTGTTTCAAATACTGCTAAATATCAATTAGTGATCATGTCTTTGCTGTCTGTCACACCAGTGGTTGTATTGTTTATTCTATTATTTATAATATTCACTATTATCGTTTTTATTCTTCATTCCATCATAATTTACCTTTTTCCATATCTAACTACACTTATATTCAAATAACATATAATTTTTATAAATACTCAATTTTTAGGGTTTCTCTACGGCAAGATAATATATTACACTAATAATATGTTAGGTATAATAAAAATATTATCATTTTAATCGTCCCTTGTTTCTTTATTTCCATCTTATCGTTCAATTGTGACAGTTAGTTTCACGTTTACGAAATGCCAGACGCTAGATTTAAACGGACTTCATACACTTCCCACCTGTTTTATATTTTTTCTTTCTCTCACGTTTTCGTTTTAAGAAAAATACAGCGAACGACAGCAGATGTTCAAAACATTGCCCTAACAACGGTAACTATGTAGGCCTGTCGTCTAGCTTTTTTCAAAACTTAACCTATCATGACTCGCGTGTGCTGCTGTTTTCAAAATCAATTCTGTGACGTCGCCGTGTCGCATGTTAATTGTAAGTCTCAAGGACGAATTAGGAAAGCGTGTAAGATTTGACAGCGGAATCATTTGTCCAAGACATTACTACGATATCACAATGCCAGCGCCCTAGCTGGAGTAGGGAACCACCGATAGGCAAAACACACATGGGCGGGTTTATTTTATTTTCATAGGAGTAAACATCTTACTGAATTTAGCGATTTACTACTTCAGACAGGTGATTTCGCGCACCCACATCCTCCCTTCTTAAAACATGCATTCATTGCAGGTTATAGATCTGTGAGACAAACTAGCGCAAATGAAATCAATATGTCCTAAGCCGTTTCCTGATTTCATCATAATTTGGATGCCTACTCAGGAAGTCTGCTCCCACATTTTTCGAGCCCGGAATATATTCGATTGTAAAGGAAAATACGGTTGGATAAGTAATGACCACCTTTAATAGACGAGCATTTTCATGCTTGGCCTGTGATGAAAAATACGAGGGGCTGCTGGTCAGTTTGGACCACAAAATGTTCTACCATAGAGATAGATCTGGAACTTTTTTATAGCCCAGATTATAGAGCTAAACATTCTTTTTCAACTTGTTGAATAGTTTTTGCTCCGCATCTTATTCAACTTGCGGCTAGCATAAGTGCAACTGGGTTTAATTTCCCCATCAAGTGAAGTGGACCTTTGTAATAATGTTGACCCCTTTTCCGATGTTTGCTAGGCATCCGTTCTCACCACAAATTCCCGACTCAAATCAGGCAACTTCAATATCGGCTTTGCTGGTGAGTTTCTCTTTCAACTCTTGGTATACCAATTCACACTCGCGACTGACCAAATAATTTTATCAGGTTGACCATTCCGAGTTAAATCTGTCAGCGGTGTGCATTTTAGAGTTAAAGTTTCTTTATGTATTTCTGATAAAATCCACATAAAGATACGAAAGATCTCACATACTTTTTTTTGTTTGTGGCCTCGGACTCTCTCTGCAATTTCCTCCAAGTTCTTGGGGGTCAGGGGGTCATGTTTCCCTGATATATACTGTGTGTCCCAAGAATTCCAGCTCTTTACACCCCACACAACATTTGGTTAGTCTGGCCGCGGCCGTCAAATTTGCTTCTCTGAGCCTTTCAAATAGCATATTCAGAGAGTTAATGTGTTCTTCGAATGTTTCAGTAGCAATAAGAATGTCATCCATGAAATTCGTTATACATGGATTATTCAGTGGATCTAACAATTTTCTCATCATCCTGGGAAAACACTCGGGGCATTTTTCAACCCAAACGGCAACATGTTGAACTCAATAATGGCCTTCCGAGGTGCTAAAGGCTAAATAAGGTCGAACCTCAGGCTTCACTGGAATTTGATAATAGCCTTTGCTAAGATCAACCTTAGAAAAATATTTTGCCTTGTTCAGCCTGGCAAACAGCTGATTTGTATCAGGTAAAGGATCCACCTGACTTTCTGTGACAGCATTCAATTTCCTGTAATCTATATACAGTCTATGTTCTCCAGAGGGTTTTCTCAGCAAAACCACACTATAACTGTAAGGAGATTCACTGTGAGAAATAATCCCTTCTTTCAACAAATACTCTATCTCCTCTTTCAAAGCTTTTTCCTTAGCGAACGGAATAGAATAGGCTCGCATACAGATGGGTGTTGGGTCTATCAGCTTCATATCATATTCTATAACAGATTTGTGTGCCCGGCTGTATCCAGTTAACACGTCTGTTTGTTCAATCAGAACCTTTTGAAACCTGCTCTCTCTGAGCTTTAGGACAGATGCTTACTTATTTTCAGCCTGTGCCTGTGTTTCACATGGTTTTAGTGGGAACTCATGAGAGTCGAGTGGTTCATTTTCATTCCCGTTGCTATCGACAAGGTCAGTAGATGTGCCTCATCCTGGATTTCTCTGTCCAGGTACTTCTTTAGAGGTTCACATGATAAATTTTCTCTTTCCGCTTTTTGTCGATTTTATAATTAGTTCTAGGGACACCTTCTCTAGAACCGTATATGGACCTTGCCATCCAATGTTTGCAACTTGGTACTGCTGCCGGGTAGTAGAAGGAGCACCTTTCTCTCCCACAGCTAATTTTCTCTATCCTTCGCTTTCTTGTTAAAATAAGCAGCATGTTTTTTTCCTGAGGCTTGTCTAAGATTATCTGTTAAAGACCCGCAATCTTTACTGCTGTTGGCCGCTAACCTAAATGATAAAGATGCGAATCTATCCCCCAAATGATAAGGTCGCAAATGATAATGATATAACCCGCTAATGTGGGGTTGTTGCGAAAGACATTATCCAAATATGGTAGGCGAAGGCATTTACAGTCGCCGAATGTTGTAGAAGAAGGGATTATGTGTTGCAGGCGATACTAGCCCTCTAATGATACATGTAGGATTGTTGTATCCACACTAATGTTTACAATCCGAAGATTACCATCTGATTGTTTTAAAATTACTGTTATCATAAACTGTTCAAGCCTGATTACTGAGTCTGACGTGTTTAGCGCTAGTGCGTTTTTGGTGAAGAAGTGAGTGTGTGTTGCAATAGTCACTCACAGTAACGTACGTAACAGTTCATTGATTGTGGAAAAGCTGTTGACGTTTTCTTAGACATTTAATCACGCCACGATACGATCACCATAACATCGACAAAATACAGTTACAATAGATGAAATAATACCGGGCAAGTTCTCAATGTTCACCCTGCATATGAACTAACAAATAACACAGGTAAGTTCTCAATGTTCACCCTGCATACGAACTAAAGGCCACTGTACTCCTCCCGGCCTCGACGTATCGTCAAGCTAACTTTAAGATATTCATGGATCTCCTATCAGCGCTATCTCTTTCTGTAGGCTACCAACACCGCCTCAGCGCTACCAATATATGTTCCTGGATCCACCTCAGTAGTAATATATCTGAAATCCTTAGCGCTCTCCCTTTCTGTAGCCTGTAAAGATCACAG
Source organism: Oreohelix idahoensis (assembly GCA_024509875.1). Lineage (NCBI taxonomy): Eukaryota > Metazoa > Mollusca > Gastropoda > Stylommatophora > Oreohelicidae > Oreohelix > Oreohelix idahoensis. Next base: position 47,806 of record JAMPIV010008347.1, read on the forward strand.
TGCTACTAATTTCCAATACTGATACATGTATGGCCTCCAAAAACACACTGCTGTCATAGCAGTGTAAGAATAATCAATATGTCCACGGATCCTTCTAATACTGGTACATGTATGGATCCCTCAAAAACACCTGCTGTCATAGCAGGTGTAAGGAATATCAATATGTCATGGTTTCTATCAGTAATAATAATTACATGTATGGCCTCAAAAACACCTGCTGTCATAGCAGTGTATGATATAAATATGTCCATGGATTCTATCTTCTAGTTAGCCTGCAAACATCGCTCGTGCTACTAATATCTGTGAAACACTGGCCTATACACTATCAAGGCCTATGGAGCATCTCTAGAAATAATATACTCTCTATTATATATATCTGCAGATAAATCACATATTAATCTAATGGATTCACACATGAATTATCCATCAGATAAATTCTGATGTAGGTACCAACATATTCCTAGGTTCACTCCGGAAAACATGGCCTCTACATAATTTAACATGGTCACACCATTCTTCCCCGTACACTCTCTGGGGTCTCAATGTCACTCAAAAATCTCCTTACCCAGCACACACCCAGTCAAACACCTGACCCGGGCAAGCCTGGGCGAATATCGCTCACCTCAAAAAACTTAAACAAATGCATCTCACGTGACTCATCCGTGAGCTGTTAGCAGCGATCAAAACGCTCTATTCTGGTACATACGAGCAAAACAACAGATTTATATTTTTAAATCAATTAACAAGCGAGACAACCAAAATCTGGCTTGTTTTGTCCTAAACTTCTACCCAATTAATTCCCTTGGGCTAGGAGTGAGGTAATTCAGCCTGCAACATTTTCATTAGCAAGTTTCCAGCCAGTTTTGAGACGAGTGGTCAGCTCGTTCACATACTGATACGATGAGGTAACAGTCTCTTCTGCCTTCTCATCTGTCCACGTCCTTAACAAGGTTACATATGAATCTTTAATTATGCTGACTTATTTTCCACGGCACCTGTATGGTCCCTGACATTGGAAGCCTTATAGTGAGGACGTTTCTTCCTTGTATCATCACTCACAAATCGTCCACTGCCAATTCTTTTCAGGGGTTTTTCTCCCCACTTTAATTTCATTGTGAGAGATCTTGTCTCCCTTTTATTTTCCTCCATTTCACATAATTCCGACCGATTTACTGTCGGCTTATTCTGGGGTAAAACCACTTTTTGTACTCGACACAGAGTTGCCATTCTAACACATTCAGGTGAAGACTGTGTGTGAAAAGGGGGTTCCCATTCCACTTTGTCTACATTAGTAAATTTATTTTTATTTTCAGGCCTAAGTTTGTCCCGTGGCGTTTCTGGGTCCTGATTATTATGTTCCTTACTTGTGGGCGTTCCCTCATGAAATATGCCGCAGGCTTCTACAAAATTCTCAATAACTATCTTTAAATCTGGCCAATAATATTTTTGAGAAACCTTTTGGCAGATAGTACCTACTTTCTCGTGGTCCCCATCTTTTCCAACATGAAAGCTCCTTATTACATCTGCCCTATATGCCTTGGGAAGTACCAACTGTCCGTGACCATTGGATCCAGTTCCAGCCTTCCTATATAACAATTTATTCTTCATATAGTACTCTCCTTTGCTTGGAGGTGTATGGCATTTAGACAATTTCTTAAAGCAAGGCTGGAGTGACCTATCCTCCGCCTGTGCCTTCCTCATCTCCTCTGGGTGAGTATTTATAGGTTCATCCTCCTCCTTCCTTGACTGTGATCTGGTCTGCACTGTGGCCATGATCACAGGTTTCTTGGGATTCCCCAAGAAGACGTATCTACACCCCAATATTAGAGGGTAGATTGGTTCATCTATCACTGCTGCTCTGATTTCTCCTTCCACATAGCGAGTTTTCACCGTTATCCTTGCGATGGGAAGTGTCATGGTTGCTACGTCCTTGGTTGCGGCTTGGATCTCCACTGTTTCTGTGGTGTATTGATCTGCTCGCACCAGGTGAGAGCTCACGACTGAGTCATAATCTAAACCTGTATCATAGAGACACCTAATGGTGACCCCATTCTAATACAACATCCTCACCAAACTGGGGGCGGGGGGGGGTTGATAAAGGTTCCTGCTGTCCAGTAGGTTTCATCCTTTAATCCCTTGTTCACCCGTTTTTATTGCAGCGAAGGAAGAAGGTTTCTTAGTACACACTTTGGTGTCATGAGTGGTTCATCTTGCTCCATTTACACCATTTATTTCCCTGGGGGAATGTTTTTCTTTCACTGAATTGCGGGTTTCTATCGCGTTGGACAAAACTTGGCTTATCATAATAAGCTTTACCTTTATTAAATTTGTCCCTATGTTCAAATTTAGGTTGGTTTTGGTTTAGGGGGGGGGGGGGGGGCGTTTTTATGTTCTATAGGCTTCTTCTTTATGCCTGCCATCTCAGACTGGGCTGCCTGATATCTTTCAGCCACATTTAAGATCTCCCCCAGTCTCTCAGCACCCTGTTCCGTGAGAAATTTTCTCAGGTCTGGAGCCATGGACTCTCTTAACTGCTCAGTCATAATCATTTCCTGTTGAGAGCTAATACTTGTCATCATAAATGTTGACACCCGTAATGTAGAAGCCCGTACTCACCACTATACATGTAAACAGTCAGAAATGGTCTGTGTTCGTCCAAGCGTAACAGGTGTCCGTGACACAAATAGGACAGGCTCAGTTTGGCCACTGTAAATGTAGAGTTGAATGTTGAAGAATGTCCAGTATCAATGTTGGAAACGATTCTAAGCCCCACAGGCGGGCATTTAATTATATACAGGCCCTGGTTGGCCGCAACAATGCTGGCTTTCGTTTGGATGACTTGAAAATGTTGAGGAGTTGTATTAATATAGAGTGTGAGTAGACCTCAATGAATGCAAATGCGTGTATGAAAGTTCGTGGAAGACAATGCATCTAAATGACATCACACACGTTGTAGTAATTACATGCAGTAATTCACATAGCTCTTGGAACACCTCTGAAGTTTGATTGACTTTATTACATCACAACGACAGGTACGCCGACATCAACATAAAATAGTCATTGACAATTCAGGACAGAGCATGTATGAATACAGTTCATCGGCCAGTGGTGCATGTATATAATAAAGCTGATCTCGTACAATTCCACCTTCGTCAGCTACAGCAAAATACAGCAAATATGTGAGTTTACACAACTCCTTTCTGACATCAGTAAGTCAGATATATATATGGGTCTACAGCAGGCCCCGCAATATGGCGGGCTTATAGATATGATGGCCTCCGTGATATTTCTATAACAAACAGGGTGAGTCAAATCTTGTTAAATGGCATCACCGCAGATAGCGGGATACAGCACCTGTAAAGATCTTTGGGCATACACCAGCCCAGTGCATATAATATTAGAATACTTCGTGAGCTCCATTACTAGTATTCATAGATGGACTCTTTCCCGCCCAGGGAAAAGTCGCTAGCTGGCTACAAAAAGTCATATATCATTCTGGCAATAAAGAAACTGTTTTAAGGGTAAATTACCTTAATGTCCCTCAGAATAAATATCACAAAAACTCACTCGCCTCCTAGGCGCATCAGAATATAACATTGGGGAACAATCTTTAACCATCTTAGTCGAACACACAGAGGACTTTCCCCAAAACTGTCTTGACCCTTTCAAAACTACAGCTCGACTCCTCTAACACAGGATGTCTTAAATCGCGCCAGAATCTTCGCGCATGCATCGAGGCGCTAGACCCCTGAGCTATGCTCAGGCGGGCGAACATGTCAGGAAAAGCTGACATCGGTTCTAAAATTAGACGCTGAGTTAACAGACAAGTGGGACAACCACCACTGTTAACTACATACCCAGTAAAACATGAGTACCTCCCCTTTGATCAAGAAAGTATTAAATTAAAGTCTCCAAAATTAACCAGGTACATTTTAACATACTATAGATTCAGCAAACTGACCGCAACATTTTCCTTAAATCTTGGGTTTTCCCCAGAGCAGTCCATTTCTCCAGGTATGTCTCCAGGCGTGCAGAGAACTGGTGATAAGTCTCCCCAGTCAGCAGTTTGGCATTTCTAAATTTCTTCCTATAAAATTCACTGTTCTTCTCATACCTAACTAGAAGAGCTTGCTTAAGAATGTCATAGTCGTCTTGGTCGTCTTTGCTCAGCTTGGCAAATACCTCATAAGAGGTTTCCCTAAGCCCCTGTGATACCTTCATACTCCATTTTTCTTTCTCTAGTCCGTACATGGTAGCTAGTCTTTCAAATAGAGATAAGAATGATTCAATATCATCATCTTTCTCCACAAATGGGTCTAGATGAAACCCCATTGCTGAGTTGGAAGCAACCTGGCTTGCAGCAGAGTCGGAGGTGGATGGGCTAGTTCCATTTTCAGGAGCATGGCCTTGTAATTCTAACTCCCTTAGTCGTAGCTCATGTTTCCTTTGGAGTCTTATCTTCTCTCTCAGCTTCCAGTCTCCTTTCTTCTTTCTCCCTTTCAGCTAGCATCTGTAATCTTTTCTCCTCCTTTTCAGCCTCCAACCTCTTAGCTTCAGCCTCAAGTTTCTTCTCCTCTAACTGCAGCCTCTTGATCTCAGCCTCCATATCAGCCTCTAATTTCTTAGTCTCCCTAGCATCTTCTAACAAAATTCTCTTCTCTTCAACTAACCTCTTTTCTTCTCGGGCAATAAACTTATCACACTCTTCTGTTACATAGGAAATCAGACCTTGACCTTCCATCCCCATGTCCTTTGCAGCCTGCACCGCAGCAGATCTGAATTTGGCCAAGTCTGCCATTTTATTGTTAATAATATTCAATTTTATCAAACTAACTTAAACTAATTAACGAACCTAAAACACAAAACACTAGGCACTGATATCTCAAACCACTCTCAAATTATTTTAAATTTTATATTTTAAAAATTTCCGGACAAAAACGACCCAATATAATTAATAAGAGAAGGTTAAAAATCCCGGACAGGACCCCAATATATGTGTTTGGATTTAGATGTTATGACTTGTTGTTGTTATATATTTATATTTGTACTGAATGAGGGCAGCTGTGAAGGCCCCTGAGTCTAACAATTATTAGGGTGAGTTTTCAGAGTGCCTTTCTGCTACCACCGTTTGATCTCATTCAGATTTATTCTTGACTTGTATGTCTGATAGCTACGTATAATGTCTAGGGTAGTGTAAAGTGTGTTGTAATAAAATGACAACAAATACAACTAAGAACTCTATGAGAAGTATTTAACAACACCCAGAGTTAAGTTTAAATTGAGAAATATTTTTTGTTTTACAATTTATTGTTCCAGTATTACAATTTTGTGTATACTGTAATATTGAAACTCAAATGACAATGCAATGTATTTACATAAAATTTGATTCAATTTCGAACTGAGTATCTTAATATTCACAAATTTAATTAACTGTGTCAATCGGGAACATTGTCAATTTACTCTTGATCCTATGAATGGGTAAGGTTAGGAAGAACGTTTATGTTCATCATAATCAGAAAGCCTGTCTGGCTTTTCTACAAACAGGTTAATATAATTTCCTAACAACTCTGTGAAAACAACACACAGTTTGATGTTGACTTTCCTCTCGTTAATTTTACCCACATAATTTTCATACATATTCAATAATACATACATCTTAATAATCATAATCATGAAACAAAGGTTTTATTTCTTACCGCATCAAATGAAAATTTCCTACTAATAAGGTTAATTGCGATATATATGGTCAAATCCAGATCGCTTGCTGGTGCAGATAAGCAAAGTCAAGACAGTACTATTATCTTGCTTTTAACACAACTTTATTGTAGAAACAATTTCTAAAGTGGCGACGAACGCCTTTCCCAAATGATTTTTATCACCCTCATAGTATATTTGACTCCAGCCAATCAGGAACTGTTTGGCTTCTAGCGTCTTATTATTCAAAACTGCACTTAATTTTCAAATCTTTGACTGCCTTACCGTTCTATCCCCACTACAGGGCAAACTGAGAAAGATTCAAGTCTGTTCGTCCACCTGTCTTTGTCAATATCTCAGTTAGTTATTGAGTGTTTCAAATACTGCTAAATAATTAGTGATCATGTTGCTGTCTGTCACACAGTGGTTGTATTGTTTATTCTATTATTTATGATATTCACTATTATCGTTTTTATTGTTCATTTCATCATAATTTACCTTTTTCCTTCTACACTTATTCAAATAACATTAATTTTATTTTATTTTTAGGGTTCCTCTACGGCAAGATAATATATTACACTAATAATATGTTAGGTATAATAACCAAATATTATCATTTTAATCGTCCCTTGTTCTTTATTTCCATCTATCGTTCAATTGTGACAGTTAGTTTCACTTTCGAAATGCAGACGCTAGTTTAAACGGACTTCATACACTTCCCTCTTTCCAATTTTTCTCTCTCTCATGTTTTCTAAGAAAAATACAGCGAACGACAGCAGATGTTCAAAACATGCCCTAACAACGGTAACTATGGGCCTGTCGTCTATTTTTCAAACTTAACCTATCCCTCGCGTGTAGTGTTTCAAAACAATTCTGTGACGTCGCCGTGTCGCATGTTAATTGTAAGTCTCAAGGACGAACTAGGAAAGCGTGTAAGATTTGACAGCGGAATCATTGTCCAAGCATTACTACGATATACAATGCAGCGCCCTACTGGAGTAGGGAACACCGATAGGCAAACACACACGGGCGGGTTTATTTATTTTCATAGGAGTAAAATCTTACTGAATTTAGCGATTGTTTCACAGATTTCGCTACACCATCTCAGATTGTAGAACAATAGTCTAGGTATGTTTGTATATGAGATGTGTAGAACATTTTCCTTGCCCCCTCATCCAGGAAGTGTTTGATTTTAGCTAATTGGTAAACTTTTTGTGCCGTTAGCTTTGTGAGTGCACTTACATGTGAGTTCCAACTTAGGTGCTGGTCAACAGTTAGACTTAGAGTTGTACGAGGCGCGTTTTTTAAGTAATTCCCGTTTTAAAATAATAAAAAAACCATCATATATAAAAATGATCTATTGCAGCCAAAAGTGGACCACACATTTACATTATTTCTCAACATAGTCACCATTGACTTCAACACATTTTTGGTAGCGTGGCACCAGGTTCTTAATTTTAGTGTCAAGGAAGTCTGCCGCCAGTGTCTTGAACCATTCATTAACGCCTGTCTGCAGTTCATCATCAGTTTCAAAACTGCTGGGATGCCAGCCACTTCTTTAGGTGCATGAAAAGGTGGTAATCACTTGGCGCGAGATCGGGGCTGTAGGGGCGGGTGGTCAAAAATTTCCCAGTGAAATTTTTGCACCAATTGAAACAGTTCGATCTGCGGTGTGAGGTCGAGCATTATCGTGCAAAACACAATCCCAGTGGACAGCAACCCACGTCTTTTGTTATGGATGGCACGTCTAAGTTTTATCAGTGTCACAATAAGCATTGGCATTAACTGTCTTTCCACGTTCAAGAAAATCAATAAACATGACCCCTTCTTTGTCCCAGAGAACAGTGGCCATGATCTTTTTTGACAGAAGGTGCTTGCTTAAACTTCTTTTGCTTTCGGGGACTATGAGTGTCACCATTGCATCGACTGTTGCTTTGATTCGACGTTTGTGTAGGAAATCCAGGTCTCATCTCCAGTAACAATGTGGCCCAAACATTCATCTCCTTCATTTCGATAGCGCTGGAAAAATTTTTGAGCTGAAGCCAGGCGTTTCTGCTTGTGTTCATCGGTTAACATTTTCGGCACCCATCTGGCGGCAGACTTCCTTGACACTGGAATTAAGAACCTGGTGCCACGATACCAAAAATGTGTTGAAGTCAATGGTGACTATGTTGAGAAATAATGTAAATGTGTGGTCCACTTTTGGCTGCAATAGATCATTTTTATATATGATGGTTTTTTATTATTATTTTAAAACGGGAATTACTTAAAAAACGCGCCTCGTATGTTCATTTACGTTTTCAATTAGAGATGTTCCAATGTAGAGCTGAAGTGTTGTTTTCTGCAAGTTTTGTAGTTAGAATAGAGCCCTGGGGAACACAGATATCGACAACAGTTGGGTTGGACAAAGAATTATTGTAAGACACCACTTGTTGTCTGTCTGTCAGGAATGATTTAATTAACTTCACCAGCTTAAGATTTACTTTCATTATTTCTAATTTTCTGATTAAAATAGTGTGATCTATCATATCGAATGCGTTTTTTTTTTTTAAAGTCTACAAAGATTGCTCCACATAAATTATCGTTTTTGATGTTTAGATGCCAGTTGTCTATCATGTTTGTTAATGCTGTGTGGCATGAATGTTTTGGTCTTAGAGCATATTTTGGACATCATTTTTGACATCATGACATGGCAAGAAGTCAACAACAGAATTAATAACCAGCACTGGAGACAAGAACTTGTGGAGAGACATGATCTCCCAAGCCATCATGCATAGTATTTAAAGAAGAAGAAGAAGTGTGAACTGCAGGATCCAGAAAGCCTGGCAGTGATAACAATTACATAAAGGAATGCACTTATTCCAACTCCCAAAATATGCTGAAACCTGAAAACAGACATGATTTTATCTAGGTAGGTCTTTAGAAAAAACTCAGTGTTTTTTTTATAGTAGATCGCCACAGCTTCAAGGGTTGACTGTCTCTGTGATACAGGCACTGACAGTACCACGCAACACCAAGGACAAAAACGTTATGGAAATGAACACTTATGTCACTCACTTTTGAACTCGATGTTGATGACGATGATGATGATGGTTATAGTGGTGGTGATGATGCTGGTGAGAATGATGACGTTGGTGGTAGTGATGGTGATCATGCTGGTGATGATGATGACGGTGATGATGATAATGATGAAGGTGAAAGAAAAAAAATAAAACCATTTGCCTCAGTCAACAATGTAGTAAAAGACAGATCACAACGTGTTCTGTATGGGGCAAGTTACCTCATCATATAAAACTGATACCCTCCAAGAACGTGACTCCTGACTCCTGTGAGGCCGGAGATTAATAACTTGGTTTTACTATATAAGAGCCACCCAATTCCGTTTTTATGCGTCACACATCTAACCCAGTTGCATTGCTTGAAGGCAACAATCAAACAAGTGGAGGATAAATTGAACATGTATTGGTGTTTTTCTGGGCCAGATTTGATTCTAATGAACATTTTCTCCATTGAATATCCAAATATCATCGGTAATAGGTGTACCTTCTTTAACGTATTTGGATTGTACCTTTCATTACCTGGCACAAGGAAGAAAGAGTGAAAGCTCGTAATTTAGGGGGTCAGTAAAGTCAAAGGTTATAATATTTAGATTAGTACACGCTTTTATTTCAATACTGTTTTCGGGCGTCCGATCACAGATGAAGACTTCGTGTTCTTAACGCGGGCTCTGTTTTCTCGTTTCTCAGTAACACTGTCATCATTACCTATTTCCTTCCACATCGAAGAAGAAAATATCAGTTTTGATGTGGGCTGAAAATAGAAGAGATTGCAGTGAAATTGAAAGATATTAAAGCAGTGACTAGCGTCACCTATGGACGCTAAGCAAGGGCTGTTAACAATAATCTAATGTTTACTGAGATTTGATGCATGCTGTGTAGGGCAGATAGCGCGCTCAATTGCACGCCATTTTCCTGGAGCAGCAGTCATGACGACATAACCAATGGGGAACTCCTTATGCAGACAGGAAGTAGATTAATTTCACACTGGAGGACAGACCCACCACTTTGAAAACCTTTAAAGTACAAACGTTTTTCTGGTACATTTATCTATTAAGTGTTTATCAAGTTAGAAAAGCCGATCCTATTATCGAACGTCCAACTTCATTTGTTTCCTTGATGGAATTTTCCCGGCTGGATTGGGTTATTCGATTTCCACTAGTGACATTTAACCATTAATCGACTTTCTTAACCAGTAAACAGATTGTCATACAGGCGCGGAAATAAGTAGAAAGACGGAGTTACAGATAGACGAAAGGAAAGACAGAAAGGTGGATAGATAGACAGAAGAACAGACGGAAGGACGAACGGATGGATGCAGATATGAAAATACGGAGTGATAGACAGACAGACAGATAGATAGATAGATAGATAGATAGATAGATAGATAGATAGATAGATAGATAGATAGATAGATAGATAGATAGATAGATAGATAGATAGATAGATAGATAGATAGATAGATAGATAGATAGATAGTAAGATAGATAGATAGATAGATAGATAGATAGATAGATAGAGAGACAGACAGACAGACAGACAGACAGACAGACAGACAGACAGATAGATAGATAGATAGATAGATAGATAGATAGATAGATAGATAGATAGATAGATAGATAGATAGATCGCAGGCAGGCAAGCAGCCTGGCTGGCTGGCAGGTAGCTAGGTAGGTATATGAGTAGGTAGTTGATTGTGGCGTAAAACAAATGGCTTAAGAAAGCACTACTTCTAGTGAGGTGAAGTGATTTAATGACGGTTTCATGTCTATTGGAGTGATAACAGTACGGCCATTAAGTAAAGAACAAATAAGGGATAGCACTGTCCAGTATCATGTCTCTTTGTCCTCCTTCTTTTTTATGTGTGTGTGGAGTGTGTGATTGTGTGGCTGTGTGGGTAGCTGGGTGGGTAGATGAGGGTGTGTGTGTGTGAGTGTGTTTGTATGCATTTGTGTAGCGTGTGTGGAAAAAGTTCCAAATTTGAGGTATGGATGTGCCCCTGTCAACTGTGCAATTTCTTCCACAGACTGCACATCCTAAATCTTTTTGTGATATACTTTCCCGTGGCCTCTTTTAATGACTTTGGAACTATGCGACTTAATGTCTATCAACGACATTCAGAAGGCCCAGAGTTCGAAGCCAAGTCAAGTTTTTGGGGCTTACTCGTAGTTATTATGTACATAGATCAGTATCAACAACATTTACTCAGTAATACAATCGATATCTAGAACAACTGTGGTGAACTCAATTGTTTATCACCTGCCCAGCCCACGCGGTTGTATGACAGAAACATAATATCCCATTAATGTATTTGAAATATTTGCCATGATTAACACCATTAAGTACACCTGCAATTGTATGCTAGCGGCGTAATAAAACTCGGCCACGCGATACCTGTGAGTGGGAGTGGTGCGCCTTATGTTATTAACGAAGTCCCTTTTACATCTCATAACAGAGTCAGAATTATATAACGAAATATCCAGAAGAGAAACGCTTCACTATAAAGTAATAAAATGTGTAGGAGTCAACTACAAAATGTCTTGCAAATTGGCAATGCTTATTCAGATTAATAAGTCAAATCGAGTAATGTTATTTTAGATTGCCTAAGCCAAATGAAGTAATGCTAAAAGTCAAATGGAGTAATGTTAATTTAGATTGCTAAGTCAAATGGAGCAATGTTTTTTAGATTGCTAAGTCTAATCGAATATGCTAAATATCCCCAATAGGTTTGACTGTAAGATGTATACTCATACAAAGCGTGGCAACAGCAGAGAATTGGAGTAGATGCTCACGTAAAATACTGCTAGACAAGACAAGCCATACTCACGGTGTAATAGAAAGTCTGCTGAAATGAAGTGGAACACAATAATAGAATGTTTACACGGACATTTAAGACCATTTGTTGCATGGCCTTGAAACATGAAGAACACACATTTGAAAAAACATCCACGGCAACAACAAAAAAACAATATAACAAAACAAAAAAAAAGACAAAAAACAAAAAAACCAAAATAAAACAAAGCAACAACCAAAAAAAAAAAAAACAACAACAAAGAAACAAACAAAGGTCGATCGACAAGCTATAAATAAGTGTTTGTTCGGACCAGAAGGATTACTCTTGTGTGAGAGTATCACAGATATGGAAGTGATTAAAAGATTCAGATAAATACTAAAGGAACAAGGTCTCATTAAAAAACATTAGCAATTGATAAGAGCACAACCATTTTTTCTGAGAATGCCTAACACATTTTTACTGAGAAGGCCTCACACTCTACTTACACAAGCCTAAGTCTTTGACCTCACTATATCAGGTAGGCAAGAAATAACCAGACACGACAAGGAGCACATCAGGAGAGTCCGACAATTTTGGTAATTCACTTTTGCTTCCGTGGCTACAGAACAATCAAAATGGCTTACAGTGAAATGAATATTTGTTAATGTGGTATTGATCTACAGTTCTTCAGTATCTTTGGTTCACCTTTTTGTTGAAATTTCTTTGAAAGACTTTAAATGAAATGAATGTTTTCGTTCTTTGTCAACTTTTTCTCGGTTTCTCATTTTCTCGGAACAAGCTATGGCGTTATTGGTAACAGGCCCATCAAAATTGCATGGTACCTGACTTGGATTCTGTTGCGCCATCGTAAGGCGTTGCCCTACCTGGCTACCATCTAATCTAAGTATATGTTCAAAAAGAGAAAATTTTACGAATATGTATCAGAAGTGTATTAGATGTGTGTGTGTTTTTTTTTCCTTCTTATAAACAAATAGTGATATGAAAATTGTCACGAGAGGTTAATTGGCATAGATGATAAGTAGATAAATAGGTGTATCAGATGATACAAAGATACAATTGCCAGATAAGAGTTCTGGTCTTAAAGGAAATACACCAGTCTTAGAAATCAGCAATGGTGTATAGTTGTCATAAGATTAGTCAGACTATAAAGTTGTCTGACCTAGATTGTAATAATAAGTACCAGACACTTAGTTGTCTCCTCCCTACAACTATCCTATGATGTGTTATGTCTAGGGTAAATAATGAAAAATGTAACTTCAAACCAAACAGTAATGAGTTACTCAAGACCTCAGGTACAATTAATCAATGTATTATGTATATTGATTCTTCTTTTCATTTTTATGAAAATGAATGAAGGCAAATAAAAGTGACATTTATATTTACAAATGGAAATGTGAAACACACACTATCAAATTATACACAATATTAATATAATGTATCTTTTCTCTTAGGAATGACACTTTATATTCTAATGTCACTTTATTTTACTTTCACTGTAGAATAGACTTGCACTATTAGTTCTTGAAGCACTGCTCTCAAACTTAAATATAAATATAGTCACTTTGGCTAAAATACTGTCTTTACACATTTATTGACTTTATAACAAATGTTATCTCATCATGTGAGTTTATGGTTTGTGGTAGTAGTAGTAGTAATTGTAGTAGTCCATATATTATGAGTCAGTATTTCTTAAGATGACTTATCTTGTTTGACATCACCGTGCTGTCAAACTGGTTTCGACAGTGGCTGGCGATCCCATGCAGTAGGATTTCCAGACCTGATCTGTTGTCTACTCTTGGTGATTTGAATGCATCTCTGGCTATCACTAGGATACAAACAGTCTTCTGCCGTGCTGACAGTATTGTATGATTTAACCTGCAACAACATAATGTTCCTAGGCTAGTATTTGGCTAGGAGAAACTTTTTCTAGAACAGATGTGAGGCTAGTAAGTCATCAGATGTCATTTGTTAAGTCAGATTAGACAGATCAATTCAGTGACATAGTATAGGCATATTTGATCATACATATATAAACATCATTCATTTAAATTGATTCATCCTATTCTTTCACATTCCAATGTATATATTGTTCCATCTAGTAATCAAGAAAGCCTTTGTTCGTGTTCTGATAACTAATATGTATTCCAATTCATCTTCTGGTTCATTCAAAAAAATGTAAAGCATCAACGGCTTCTTCCCTCCAAAAATTACACAATAGGATTCTACACAATATAATTTGAATCTGCAATAAAATAATATTATTTAGATATTTACTAAGGAGAGTCAGCTTACCCTAAATTCAGAAATACACACAGGGCATCAATGGCCTAGCAGGCTGCACACTCAAAATGCTTGGTGGCGAGCTCTGTCCTTTTCTTTGTGTTTGAAAAATTTCGGCGGTGAGTGCCGTTCAGACCTGTTTTCTCCGTCTCATAACCCTTTGTCTTCCGGACGAGAAAGCATTGACGTCATAGGTTATCCGTCTATCCCAATTTTTGGCTAATCGATCTGAGTTTAGCTAAGTGTGTTTTTATTCCAACTTCCATTCTTTCCTGCTCCTTTAATATTCATCCGATTTTCTCCATCTAGATCTTGTTTAAACCGGACGATTGAGCGCTGTCGATCAATTTAACTTTCTTCCACTTCAGTCCAATGTATAATGCGCTATAGTTACCGAACATGTGCAAAAGCCTATATGACTCATGTGTTCCTGCATTCAACCTCAATTATCTCGGGCTGCACTGCACGTTACATGAAGATATAGGTATCTGGACGAAGCTTAGGCTCTGTAATATCTAAACGTGATGGTCTTATTATTTGCAATTCATCCGAATTTTTCTACCTCCAATGGAAAGACAAACACATTTGCACACTTGAAGCATCCATCTTTTGTTACGAATTTTAACCTACTAGACTCGCAGTGTATGGTTTGCGCTGCTCTCATTTGCTGAAACCTTCGCGTTGCGCTGTATCGATTCCACTAAGATATTGAGCAAACGCGTCTCGCGACAACAATGTAAGCGTCATAGGGACATATCCCTGAACAGCAAAATATTTATAAATCTCTAAAAACAAAGTTCAACACAAAAATCAGACAACTCCAATGTCAATGGTCGTCCTATTCTGTGAAACATGGAGTACAACTAAAATGACAACCAAGAAATCACAGACTTTCATAAATGTATGCTTGCATAGAATAGATGAATTGAAGTGGAGCGACAATATGACCAGTGTTGAGCTGATGATAAAAAACACACAAGTGCCAGTCAGACAAGATCTGAGACGATGACGCTGCAGTTGGATAGGACGCACATTGAGGAAACCAGTTAATAGTATTACAAGACAATCTTTGTTCTGGAATCCCAAAATTTAGACACAAAAACAGAAGATCTTCAAATGCTAAAGGAAAAGGGAGTAGGAGACAAACATAAAAGGGATAAAGAAGAGATAGAAAGATCTTGATTAGAAGGCACAGGACAGACAGGCTTGGCATGTCTATTGGAAGAGCTATGTGGAGGTGAAGGGTCATTTATGATGATGGTGATGGTGATGAAGAGCTGTGTGGAAGTGAAAGGTCATTTATGATGATGGTGATGGTGATGATGATCATGATGAAGAGCTATGGAGCTGAAGGGTAATTTATGATGATGGTGATCATGATGAAGAGCTATGGAGCTGAAGGGTCATTTATGATGATGGTGATGGTGATGGTGATCATGATGAAGAGCTATGGAGCTGAAGGGTAAAGAGCTATGGAGCTGAAGGGTCATTTATGATGATGGTGATCATGATGAAGAGCTATGGAGCTGAAGGGTCATTTATGATGATGGTGATCATGATGAAGAGCTATGGAGCTGAAGGGTCATTTATGATGATGGTGATCATGATGAGCTATGATGAAGAGCTATGGATCTGAAGAGCTATGGAGCTGAAGGGTCATTATGATGGTGATGATGATGATGGTGATCATGATGAAGAGCTATGGAGCTGAAGGGTCATTTATGATGATGGTGATCATGATGAAGAGCTATGGAGCTGAAGGGTCATTTATGATGATGGTGATCATGATGAAGAGCTATGGAGCTGAAGGGTCATTTATGATGATGATGATGATGATGGTGATCATGATGAAGAGCTATGGAGCTGAAGGGTCATTTATGATGATGATGATGGTGATGGTGATCATGATGAAGAGCTATGGACCTGAAGGGTCTGAAGATCATGATGAAGAGTGGAGCTGAAGGGTAATTTATGATGATGGTGATCATGATGAAGAGCTATGGAGCTGAAGGGTCATCTATGATGATGGTGATCATTTATGGAGCTGAAGGGATGATGATGGTGATTATGATGAAGAGCTATGGAGCTGAAGGGTCATTTATGATGATGGTGATCATGATGAAGAGCTATGGAGCTGAAGGGTCATTTATGATGATGGTGATGGTGATCATGATGAAGAGCTATGGAGCTGAAGGGTAATTTATGATGATGGTGATCATGATGAAGAGCTATGATGGATCTGAAGAATTGGAGTGAAGGGTCATTTATGATGATGGTGATATGATGATCAGCTATGATGAAGAGCTGATATGGTGGATGAGCTATGGAGCTGAAGGGTCATTTTGATGATGATGATGGTGATCATGATGATGAAGAGCTATGGAGCTGAAGGGTAATTTTTGATGCTGATGGTGATCATGATGAAGAGCTATGGAGCTGAAGGGTAATTTATGATGATGGTGATCATGATGAAGAGCTATGGAGCTGAAGGGTAATTTATGATGATGGTGATCATGATGACGATTTATGGAGCTGAAGGGTCATTTATGATGAATCATTGATGATGGTGATGAAGAGCTATGGAGCTGAAGGGTAATTTAAGATGATGGTGATCATGATCATGATGATGATGTTATATGCAGGCATCCTACAAGAACGCAGTTGCAGTCGTGGTCTGAGGTTACTCAACCCTGAAAAAAGGGGGGTTAAAAAGAAGTATAATTACACTGTTTACGAGGAACTGGAATGTTGTGTTGTCATTACAAGTGCACTGAAGTATCTTGTGGCCATATTTCTCGCGTGTCCTTTATCTAGTACTGAATATTATATTATGAATTGCCTAGCTACGGCTGATAGCAGAATCAAGAGACGTGTTATTATCAAGAAACATATATTTCTCATACTAGGACAAATCCATGTTTACAGGTAGGATTTTATTTTCTGTCATTGGGAAGGAGGGGATGAGATGAAAGAGTCCGTGTCAGATGTAGTTTATTTTGAGTGATAAAAGTTGCCGTAATTTTAATACATGTGAAACATGGACATTAAAATACCGAGTCCAGGACAAACTCGATGGAGATACCAAAATCCTCAAGTTGACCACGGCATTCTTTAAACATATTCAAGTTTATGTCATGGAGAAGAGAACTAGAGACAGACATGAATGGGACGACAACAATCTGAACTATAGACACTGCCAAAATCCTTATGAAACACTGGAACATCATCTGCTGCTTTGTCCGGTACTGTAAGAGATAAGACAACTCGTCTTACAAAAACAAACCCAACTGTTGAAATCAGCCATTATTGCCGGTCTGAACAACTAATCAGAACCGCAGAGTTTCACATTAAAGCATCAACATCACCGAGAACCAACGCTTTCTGATGGTGGATAAAAGCCAATACAAGACCAGACAAAGGGATAAAATGGACGGACCCTGAGCTCGTGGCACGGGGCATGAATACGTGGCATAGGTTTGTTGAAGGTATATGCTCAATGGGGAACTAATCTATCTATCTATCTATCTATCTATCTATCTATCTATCTATCTATCTATCTATCTATCTATCTATCTATCTATCTATCTATCTATCTATCTATCTGTCTATCTGTCTGTCTGTCTGTCTGTCTGTCTGTCTGTCTGTCTGTCTGTCTGTCTGTCTGTCTGTCTGTCTGTCTGTCTGTCTGTCTATCTGTCTGTCTGTCTGTCTGTCTGTCTGTCTGTCTGTCTGTCTTTTTTTCTTTCTTTCTTTCTGCCTTATCTGTTACTTTTTTCTGCCTTCCTTTCTTTCTTTTGTTTTTACGAGTACTTACCTTATAACTATTTCATTTTGATTATTTACTTGTATTTATCTTTCTTCAGAGGAAAGTGATGACGATGTACCACTGGGATACAGTGATGAAGATGACGCCAATGACTTATTAGCAGTCTTCAAAAGGTAATATGATTAAACTGTTTATGACTGTATATGTTTAGTGTCTCTTTTTCCATTCTTCATTGTACACATTAAGCATAGGAGAATGACACTAGCTTCCAGTGAATGGCAAAAGTCACTGAAACACTTTCATATCACTCACATCCACACAAAGCTGTTTGGGAGTCTTGACGAACTTTCAACCACAGCAACATACATCCAGAGAACCGGACTTCTTGTGTAGACATTACTAAACAACAGCGAACGAGAAGAAGAAGAAGAAGACTCACATACACACTCATATATAATACCTTCAACATTATCACGCTCTTATCCTGTCTCCCTCCATATGGACCATGGAACCACTACTGCAGATAGTACACATGTCAAAGCACGTGATCTTGCACTGGTGTTTTCTACAACATATTTGTATATGTATGTATGTATGTATGTATGTATGTATGTATGTATGTATGTATGTATGTATGTATGTATGTATGTATGTATGTATGTATGTATGTATGTATGTATGTATGTGGTAACAGCCATTATTAACGCTGTATGAATTTATGTAAATTTACTTTATGTAAATTCTAATGATTCTCCTATATGCCATGTTGTATTTTATTATATTATGACAGTGCATATCAATGTATTTTATGGAGAATAAAGATTCTGATATGTGTGTATGTGTGTATGTATGTATGTATGTATGTGTAATTATCCTTTTCGCTCCCTTTGAAGCAAGTAGTCACCACTGCTGCTGGCCCTTTGCAGAAAGCCTGCACAAAGAATTCATATGCCCTTGCAGCAATGATTTCTGCACCTATCTGTTTCACATTATGAGATTGCCATACAACCTCATATTAGTCGCCTTCTACGACTTGCATGAAGAAGCCGTAGTTTTCTTCTGTATATCTCATAAAAGACCCCCAGGGACCTATATATATATATTCACCAAACATCATAATTTTTTTTTTGCAATCAAAAGCCTGAAGAAAGGGAAATCACCAGGATGCGATGATATACCAACTGAACTAATCCAAGCAGGAGGAGAGGCCAGTGTCCTCGTTTATCATGCACTATGTGTGAAGATCTGGAACAGTGCAATCTGGCCCAAAGCATGGAAAAGATCTGTGTATATCCCTCTCCCAAAGAAAGGCAATTTAAAACTGTGTACCAACTATCGTACTATTGCTTTAATAAGTCATGCCAGCAAAATCATCTTGCGGATTATCATGAACAGGATAGAAAGAAAGTTATAATATGAAATACATGAAGTACAGGCGGGTTTTAGACAAGGCAGAGGTACGAGAGATCACATTTTTAATGTGAGAAACATCCTCGAGAAATGCAGAGAATACAATGTAGATCTTCATGCCTGTTTTGTAGATTACACCAAGGCCTTCGACTGCGTACAACATCAGAAACTGTGGAACATCATGAGAGACATGGGGTTTCCGGTGCATTTGATCCATCCAATTGAAACACTATACCATGAACAACAAGCAGCTGTCAGAGTAGCGGGGGAAACAACAGGATGGTTTGAGGTGAAAAGGGGAGTAAGACAGGGTTGCATCCTCTCTCCATACTTGTTTAACATCTATGCAGAAAATATAATGAGAAATGTTCGGAGTGACCAAGAGAGTGAACATTACAATCCGTTCACAATTGGTGGAAATGCGAACCCAGAACTCAGGTACGCAGATGACAGTTATTCTTTCAAACAGTACCAAGGGAGTAGAACAGTTAATACTGTCTGTCAAAAGACACAGTGAGGATCAGAACCTTTTTCTGAACACACACAAAAACAAAAACAAAGATAATGTCCACAGACAAAACAAGATGCCAACCAAAAATTATCATCAGTGATGATGAAATTGAAAATGTCACAAATTTTGAATATCTTGGCTCCATAATTAACAACAATGGAGACTGCTCAAAAGAGATCAGAAGGAGACTGGCCATAGCAATGCATAGGTTAAATAAAATGAAGAATCTATGGCATAACACCAGCAAATTAATAAAAGTAAAACTTCTGATAACGTGCATCTTTCCGGTAGCAACGTATGGATGTGAATCATGGACCATTACTCAAACATTAAAGAAAAAAATCGAATCTTTTGAAGCAAAGTGTTACAGAAAAATTCTCAGAATATCTTGTACCAAGAAGAAGAAAAATATAGACATCCTACACGACCTGAACATCGAGGAAAACTGGCTCATAAACAATATCATGTCCCGGTAACTGAAATATTTTGGCCACACTAAACGTCATAGTGGCGTAGAGAGAGCAGTGATGGAGGGTATGGTACCTGGAAGGCGAGGCAGGGGCCGACCAAGACGACGGTGGACACAGGACATTGAAGACACATTGAACATGACAATGGAGGAGGCAGGGGGCTGGCTAGAGATCGAGAGTCTTTCAGGCGGGCTGTGATGAGAGCGACGTTCTGCAAAGGACATGCTACATGATGATATATATAGATATATACAAATCGAAGGGAGAAAACACACAGCGACATAGAGAGAGAGAGAGAGAGAGAGAGAGAGAGAGAGAGAGAAAGAGAGAGAGAGAGAGAGAGAGAAAGAGAGAAAAGAAAGAATGCGAGAGAGAGAAAGTTGAGAGAGAACAAAAATAAAGAGAAAAGAAAAGAAACCTAAAGTGGCGTAAGGCAGCTATATCAATACAAACTTAGAATCGTATCAGCACTGTTTTACACCACTCCGTATTATTTGAGATACTCTACGCGAAATGTCCAATCACTTTCAGTCTTCAGTCTTCTTCCATCCTTAGCCACCAACCGGCAAAGCAGTGTGTGGCCAGTACGCCTAGTGGCGTCTTAGGGCAACAACAAATTGATCAATCTATTGCTGTTTCCACCACGCCTAGTGGCGTCTTTGTGGAACAAAAACAGACCAAACAATCTATCATTGTTTCCGTAATCAGATTGGTTGGCAAGCAGGTGATCAGCCCACTGTGCGAAGTTTTTACGGGATGGGGTAAACAGCCCCATGCCCAACCCTCCTTAGTCGCTTTTTACGACATGCGTTGTAGGGTGCAGTGTTACTATTCTTTGCTCCCCTTTCGGGCCCCGGTAACACACGGGTGTCAGTCTTCAGTAGACTGATTAAAATGGACTGGAACAATGCTTATATTTAAACAACTTTCTTTATGGGATGCAGTGTTTAGAAAAAAAATAATACATCGTATTTTCTGAAGAAGTAATTCTTCCAACTTCGTAAACAACTTACTTAGTCGTTCCCCTTCTACCGTGAGGTGTAGAGGTTTGGAAGAGAGAGCGCCAGACTATCCTATCGGCTGCCTTCCTCCTGGCCTGGTTCCATTCTAGTCCTCGGTCCTTCAAAGATTGTCTAATGTTGTTGTTGCTGCTCAATTCTGGTCACCATAAATGTTGCACGATCTGTTGTATTGGTGTGTAAACATACGCCACCATGAAAATTAAAGTGCTAGTGCTTACACTGTTGTAGATCACACTGACCTTCGTAATGTTGTGGGTGGTTTTAGTATTAGTGTGTTGGGTGAAGAATGACCACCACTGATGCTGGTGTATACCTGTGTACAGAGTAACGCTGGTTTGCATGTATGATGTAGGTGCCGCTGATAATGCTAAGTTCAGCTAACGTCGGGCTTACACTGATGGCTGACTAAAGGTGTGTGCGTGCGTAAACATCAGAGAGTGTGAGTGAGTGTGAATAGGCTCGTAGAAACAGTCATCTACAGTACAAAACACTCTCGTGCCACAATGTTGGAAGACATGGAGCGTTGTAACCCCTGGGAAGTTTTCTACACTTTATTACGACAACAGGTTACGCTGACAATGAATACACAGTCATTGGTTTACAAGACTCCGGACATCACAGGCATAATAATAGTGTTCAATGCAACTGGTATTAATGAATCATAAGCAAGCTGTACATATCGTAGTGCTGGCATCAATCCATCTCTCTTTCTACAGCTACAGCAAATTACCCCGCATTGGGAACGGGTCTTCAAATATATGAGTTTAAACCAACTCTCTTCTGACACCAGCAAGTCAGGTATATTTTCTGGTATATAGCAGGCCGCGAAATATGGCGGGCCCCAGAATACAGTGTTCTCTGTGATTCCCTGGACAAACAAGTTATGTCAGACCTTGTCCAAAGTGGTACCGCCGGACTAGCGGGATTCAATGAATATAACAGGTCTTCGGGCATACAATATCAGTATACTTCGTGAGCTCAAATTGGTATTCTCAATGGACTCTTTTCCGCCCAGGGAAAAGTCACTAAGCTGGTTAACAAAATGTTATTTATGATTCTGGCAAAAGAGGAAAATGATTTGAAGGATAATTTACCTTGACATCTCTTCAGAATAACACCACAAAAACACACTCGCCTCCTAGGCGCTTAGAATACAACATGGGGAAACTATCTTTAGACATCTTGGTCATACACACAGAGAACTTTCCTTCCCCTAGGCATAAAGCCAGATCGAAGACGAAAAAAGACGTCTTGACCTTTTGAAAACTATAGCTCGACTCTTAACAAAAAGTCTTTCTTAACCGCGCCACAAAACTTGCGCATGCGTAGTGACACGCAAGACCCCTGAGCTAGGCTCAGGTGGGCGATCTAAAAACATACTAAGAAAAGCTGACCATTCAAGCCATATATGGTCAGGTAACAAGACATCGGTTCTAAAATTAGACCACTGGGATAAAGACAAGTGGGATAACAACCACTGTTGACTTCAACCCAAGTAAAAAATGAGTAATTCCCCTTTGATCAAGAATCTAATAAATAATGTCTCCAAACTTAAACAGGTACATTTAACAGTCTGTAATAACACAGCGAAACTGTCCGCAACAGTTTACCGCACCCCCTGGGAAAAAAATGAAACACATTTTTTTGGGAAATACATCCAACAGCAAGATACAACAGGCTCATAACGCACGAATGATGTGCAGATGAGAAGTATCACAAATAAATATAACGCCTAATGTGAGGCTAACTCGACGCATGGAGCGTCAGGTGAGAATATATTTCAGAACATTAGAGAAAGCATTTCTCTAAGTATACACATATCCAGGGAGGTGCCACCAACGTACACTACAATGCTGGCAATGTTACAATGCAATATCTGCTTTAATACAATGTTATATATTATATTTAACTATGTAGATGATCAATGAAGTCAAAGATCATAGTTAAGCGGGCCGGCATCTATAGTGTCGTCCCAAGGGTAAGTATGGCCAATCATAATACGTCATAGTTGGCAAAATGTAAAGATTCTCCTAGAAAAAACATCAATGATTCGCTGAGAAAATAAAATAACACAATTCTTCTATGATACCGTTTTAGATATTCTAATATACAGTAATCCAAATATACATTTCTTAACCGGTATAACTGTGCCGAGCAAAAACGTTTTCGGCACCTTATAATGCGTTATAACCAAAATTCCTCCGTGTATAAAACCCAGAGATGGTAACAGAGAAAGAAATCCCTTAATTTACAACTCTAAGTTGAAAACAAATGTGCTAGTATATATTGCTATAGTCAAGAACTGTAATAGATCTAGACGTGTATCAGGAAATCTAGGACACAAAAGTTAAGTCGTGTCATGTGGGCATCTGGACAGAATGTCCACCATCACATTATCCGAACCATGGATAGCTCGTACTGTGAAATGAAAAGGTTGAAGAGCGATAGCATATCGAGTGGATCTCGAGCTCTTCAAATTCTTACTCTGAATAGCTGTAAGAGCTTTTTGGTCAGTTTCCACAATTAAATGCGCGCTAAGACGGAATCTTTGTCGTTTAAGAAATGAACCATACCATAGCCACACAAATCACGGTCTAGAACCGATTAATTTCTGACAGCCGCATTTCAGATTCTCTAAGATATACATTACAGGATGCAGGGTTTCTGTATACTCCTGCATTAGTGCCGCCCGCTCCCCGTGGATGATGCTGGCACTACGAAGAACAAAAGTCTTATCATAATAGGTTTAGAATTAAGATAAGGGGAGAATGAGATATAAAGTTTTTAAATCAGAACCAATGAAGACTGGCATTCAAATCGGGACCAGTGCAACATAATTAGGAAGACAATTTATTTAATAGGGTTGATAGAGGTGCAATAAAAAGAGGACAGATCTGGAATAAATCTCCCGTTTAAATGTTTTATTAAACCTAAGACGATCATACTACTTGCTTTTTAGTCTTAGTAATAGACATAAGTATTAGTATCATAGAAGTGTTGTTTTCCTCTGTCTTCAAGAGACCATGACCAACACGGTGACCCAGGAAAGGAATATTTCACTAAACCAAACATAGGCTTTAGAGAATTTTGTATGTTATAAATATGCTCGCGTAAGAGTAGACAGTAAGTTCGATATAAACCCAAATAGTGATCTTCCCAAGAATCACTGAAAAGACAGATATAGTCTAAGTAATGCAATGACATCTGTACTGATATGAGCGAGAGATTCGACGCATTGGTAGATTTGTGGTGCGTTATAGGCGAAAGGCAAGAAATTATTGAAACCAAACTAGGTGTGCGAGCCGTGAGAGGTTTGGCGGTTAGTTTTAAGGAAATGCCATTAACCTTTCGGACAAGTCTAGTTTGG
>JAMPIV010008348.1:0-156361 GCA_024509875.1 Oreohelix idahoensis
TCTATTCCCCCCCCCACCCAAACATCTATCCAACTAAAAATTTTTCTACTTCCCCCCCCCTATTTTATTTTATTTATATAATCTAATTAATATTTTACATGTTATTATATTTAAAATTTCTTAATTATCATTATTCCCCTTTACCCATCCCCCCCCCCCCCCCCCCCCCCCCCCCCCCCCCCCCCCCCCCCCCCCCCCCCCCCCCCCCCCCCCACTTCACTCTAGACTTTAGATTTACGTGGACAATACCATGAGAGATTCTATAAAAATTTGTTTTTTGGCGATCTTAACTATCGATCAACATCTGTACACGACAAATTGAAAGTTGCCTGTCCTCATATACGAAGTACGAAAATCCCAGACCATAAACATGTCACGCCCCGAAGACGCCATTTCGTCATGTTTTGATCTGACGAGTTGATGTATCAACGTGCCATCTCTGGTGGTCGACAGTTCTTTGCCGTTCAGTGGGGAACATATCGGTTATTGTTTATCAGATAATTGGGATAGGTCAGTTCTCAGAACAGGATATGGTCTGGTTTGTGACAAACCTGGGTATATCCGACCTAATTATGGGAGTCTAAGTGTTCATCCCATAATGAGCTGGAGCTGATTATTACTACCGCGACAATTATGTTCAGCTATCACAAAAAAAAACTGGAGAGAATGCGTTTGTGTGCAAAATTGCTGGCTTTCTGGCTACTCTGTCAGGCCAAACATCAAAACTTTTTTATTCTTTTTCTCAGTTACTCTCGACAGATTTTTAGTCATCAAGTTTCCATTTGGTCAAATAAAGTTTTCAAAAAATTTAGAACACGTATCGCCATTCTTTTATATCTTGGTTTACAGGTTTATACTTTCATTAATTCCGACTGTGTCTCAAATAGTTTGACATATATTTCTTCTAATGCCATGTGTCTTGGCTTACTTGGACAAATCAACGACTCAAAGGCTGGGAGTACTCATTTGGCGTGTTCATCGTGCTTAATTTTCTTATGTGCCCATCATTGCTTATGGTCAAATAGCGTATTCTTTCGTGCTATGTCAGATAACACAATTACAAAGACAGCTTCAAACATGTCTCCCTCGCGGAGGATAGAGAGGATATAATAGTGGCCAAACGGCTGTTTCTTGTAGTCATGTCTGATTTCCTGTGTTGGTTTCCTGTAGGGGCCATGAGGTTATTGTCACTTGGCGCTACGAGATCAATAATGATGTTTACGCTTGGACAGTGGTGCTCGTACTTCCTATAAACTCTGCTGTTAATCCTTTCTCTACACGAATTGTCAGCTCTAATAGCGAGATGGGAAAAAGTTCAAGAATGGCCAAGGAAAAGTCGCGTTAAAAATGTGCTCAATTTAGTGTTAAATTCATCATGTGATACATGTGTAATGTGACATATTTAGTGTTAAATACTGTGTCACAAGAAATTGTCATGTCAGCAACCCAATCTTAAAACCATATTTAGATAGTAGATAAAGACATGTGTTATCTCCCTTTGAAGGGGCAGACAATTTTACATGTATACAAAGTGTGTCCAAAAGCAAGTTAAGTAAGTCGTCGGTAGTCCTTCCTGCAACACACAAAACATAACAAAGTGCGATGCCTGTACGCTTGTAACTAGGAAATGAAAACATTATATCAATGATTGCGGCTGCCGTGAGACAGAAGTGAACAACTATACTCCACAAAGATCAACAAATCAAGGCGCATTCTCGAAAGACTTTGCACAAAGTCGCTGCCGAAACTGTGCTGTCAATCTAGATCAGTGTATCTCAAAGCGGGGTGCCGCGGAGCACAACTGACTGAGCCGCCGCAGGGACCTATCAAAGTCTGACCGCAAAAATGTTGTAAATTTACTACATGAAGTATATTTTGTTAGTGATTTCTTGTCAATACAAACCCTGACAATCTTACAGCTTCACATTAATTCAATAAGCGATATACTTCAAAATTAGTGTTCAAACAATTGAAGATATTAAACTGCTTTGATTAAAATACCAATATACGTCTTGGCAAAATTATGAACGCTAGTTCATTAAACAGTTAAAAAGGTTCGAAAATCGAACTTTGAGAGATCGCTTTCGTTATTTATACTAAAGTACCCAGCAATGGCAAATTAGTGTAATTTAATGTAGCTATATATCACCGCAATTCTTTTATTGTCAGTCCGTACAGGATCAGACTAAGCGTGTAACCCACATATTTGTGTATTTTTTGTTAGAACACTGCAAAAAGTAGTGCTGTGAACCAAAATTGTATAGAACTGAAAAGGTTGACGAAACACTTCTCTAGATCGTCAAACAGTTTTTGTCAACGCTTCCACTGCATCCATTCTATATGTATGTCGATGTTATTGTTGTACTAGTCAAATCTATAACCAGTAAGAAGATCACATCACGGCGACAAAACTAACTTGGTGACTCCTATTTTATCTCTCTCGTGGTTCTACAATCTGTTGAACCTGAGATAGGTTCTGCGAATATTCTATTCTTGTCTTCATTTGTTTTTGATTTTAGCCTCATACAAAAAGATATAATGAATCTTCACGTAACCTTCTTTGATGACAGATTAGGTTTTACAATTATTTCCTAAGCGTCCCAGAATGTTGAATGCTTTTTTATCATTTACAAGTCCAATATAGAATGGGTTGGTGAGTTTATTTCCAAGCTTTGTGTTTACGTTATTATTCGTTATGTGGTAGCTTTGTCTGTATCAGAAATTGTTTTGTAGAATGCTGTGCCTTCATCTTCTCTCATGTGTCTAGCTTTCTTATGATCTCTTAATAATGTGAAGAACGAGTCTGTAAAATATTGTTATGGCACTGATAATAATATTATTCCTCTGTATTTTTGAGCACTCATGCAAGTATCCTATCTTTGGCACACACTTTATTCATATTTCACATTCCTTCAATTCTGACAGTGATTCTCATTCTCTCCCACATATTATACCAGATGTGATTTTCTTGTGGCTTTAAAAACGTAAAAATAGAGT
Source organism: Oreohelix idahoensis (assembly GCA_024509875.1). NCBI lineage: Eukaryota > Metazoa > Mollusca > Gastropoda > Stylommatophora > Oreohelicidae > Oreohelix > Oreohelix idahoensis. Next base: position 2,998 of record JAMPIV010008348.1, read on the forward strand.
AAATCTCTACTGTCCATATACGTAATATGTTAACAAACTTTTGGGCTATCAGCTAGTTCATTTCTTAGCATTTTCACTATTTTTTTCTGGCGGCTTAAATCTGTTTCCAGGGATTTTGTGGACATGTCAGCTTAGAAGTATCCTAAAAAATTCAGGGATCTGTACATTATTGTGCACAAAAAAGCCCCGAAAATGCACGCAATGAACCTAAATGGCCTCATAAGCACTATTAATAGAAACATTACTGAGACAACCATTTACAATTTATAAAGGTGCTATTTGTTTGTTCCAATGCTTGCAATTTAGGTCTTCCATCATAACTCTGATCTGCTATCTTCCTTTTCATATCCATCAGCTATTTTGTAGTCTGTTGTAAAATGTGTCCTTGTTATTGGATGATGATTTTATCCTCACCGTCTTGATGTATAATTTTGAATAATGCTGACATCAGTCCCTGGCTCCATTGCTTCCCCATTACGGCCCGCTTTCTGTACTCCAGTAAATAACCATACGAGTACCATTCTACGGCGACTCCATTTGGCCACATTACAATCTACAACTTCACTAAGTTGTGTTACTTTCTCACTCATGTCCTGAGGACTGCACTATTTCTCCTGTGTTTACTTTTTTGTTTTTACGTATTTGTCTTTGCGCTTCGTGTGGCTCTGTTAAACGATGTTAAACATCGCCAGTTTGCACAGCAGCCTTTTTTCTGTTAGTGCGCTCCAAAAAATAGATACCTGAAAAGAAGAAAGAAACGTCGACAACAGAGTTAATACAGGTCAAAAATTATCAGAATATGAAAATGCAAGTCAGTTCGGCTATAACAGAATGTACAAATTTGCATCAAAGTTACAGAGATTTTGGTCTTACGACTCTATTTCTAAACATTCTTTAACTTAACATATAAAAAAATGATAGACCACATGAAGCAGACGTGATCACTGATTCCACCGTTTAATTCTGTATCAGATGCAAACATATCCCTGATAATAAACATCTTGAATTAACAAGGTAGACAAACTTTTAAATACATTAATACATTCTGTTTTCTCTCCCTTGGTATCCTGAACTAGCATTAAGTTTCTGTGTTGATATAGAGTAACAATAAAAGTAACATGCCCCGACGAAATGGAACAAATAATTCACAACAACGATTCAATTTATTAACTGTACAGAATGTTAAATTGTATTGACTGTTTGATATTTCTATTTATTTTTTCAAATAAACTTTAAAAGTTTTCAACATTTTCTGAATAATTTTTCTTCCTCGTCACCATTTGTCAGACAACATATTACAATTTTATTCATGCACGACCTGATCGTGGTTATAGTTTCATGTTAGTTCTCTGTATAGGACATAAATGTTCAGGACATGATGTTGTTTCATACAACTATGTTTTATAATGTTTTATGAAATTATTCACACATTTTGTTTTAAAGACTGCGTTTGTAACTGCTGCTTACAGTATTTGTTACTACTGCATTACTAAATTTTTCGTTTTGTTCAACATGAGAATTTTGATGTCTGACAAAGACTTTTAACGTTACAATTTAAAGCTGCTACAAATTAATGCGCGTAGTTTGATTGTCTAGCAGATGACATTTTAAGAACCTGAACATTATAGACAGAGCTGAGGAAGACAGCACAAAATATAACTCGGTGATGAGCAACTATTATGGCTCATAAGCTGTATCTGAAATGATAAATATAGGAAATGATGATACTGAACTGTTTGAACGTTTTACTGGTATGTTTTATTATCTGTCCATTGTGTACACGGTTTTTATAAGCTGAGTCTAAAAAACATAAAACTGTGTGTTTTTTAGTGCTTAATATTTCATGTCTAAGTCCTCATGTATGAATAAAGAAATAAATAAAAATAAATAAATAAAAAAAAAATAAATATAAATATATCATATATATCTATATATATAATATATATATATATATATATATATATATATATATATATATATATATATATATGTGTGTGTGTGTGAGTGTGTGTGTGTGTGTGTGTGCCTTTATTTATTTCATACAGCTATTGAACTCTCCACATTACTATTGTGTAACTTATTGAAGGTTATATCCCCTGCTCTGCAGTAGTAGTCCGATGATGGCCAATCTTCGAGTAAAAGAATGAAGGTTATCAAAAGTATTAACCGTCCATCAAGATTACTGTTGGCAGAGTTGTACATAGAATAATGGTGGTTGTATTCTAGGGAGTCTCGCAGGAATTTGTAGAATGAGGTTATAACAATTCAGTCATCTAAACTGCTACGAACTTATTACTGTCCAATAATTATATCAGAAAATGTTTTGACTCGTATTTTATTAGCCACCAGATGAAGATGATTCAGCAAAATACCAAATTAATAGCTCAGTCTCTATGTGTGTTTTTTTTTTAATCCGTCATACGGTCGCAGACATAATTTTCCGTCGATAGTGATTAATACAACTCTAGATTTACATTGACATAAAACGGGTTTGGAAATGAATTATTTATTTAACAAGTTTAAAATGAAAAAATTTAATTTAAAAAAAAAACAAATATAAAATTTATTGCATTTTGTCATCAAAGGTTGATATTGTGGTTTGTAACAAAATAAAAAAGAAAGTCAAGAGCTGAGTTTCTACTGAGTTTTATTTTTCTTCCTTGATCCTTAGCTGCCACCCGTAAAAGTAGTCAGTGACCATCACGCCTGCTTCTACTTTGGTCAGTCGGCGGCCATCCTTTGTGTAGTGTCTAAGCTCTGGTTGATTCTTTGCATCTCAGCCTCCACAGTTCTCTGCCAAGTTGTTTTTGGTCGGCCTCTCTTTCGCTTTCCTTCATGGGTCCATAGCATAGCTGTTCTTGTGATAGCATCAGTGTCTCTTCTGAGGACTGGCCAACCTAACTCCAACATCTGCATGCTATGATGGTGTGCATATCCTCTTGTTTGCTCCGAGTAAACACTTATTTTTTGATGATGGTATTCAGCCAAAAGATTCCAAAAAATTTGTATTAGGCAGATTGCGTGAAAAGAGGACAATTCTGACATTTCCTTCTCTGTAACTCTCCAGTATTCCGCACCATTGAAAAGCACACAAAGTACACATATCTCATAAAATCTTAATTTTGTGTTTGTGCTGTACTGAGAGGACTTCCATGATTTGTTTAGGCTGGCAAAGACTGTTCTCCCTTGATTCATTCTGTTGTTGATGTGTTTGTCTGGAGTTTCTATGCATCCTAGATATGTAAATGTGTCTGTCTGTTCCAGCTTATGGTTCCTTATTGTTATGGGCTAAGAATTTCCCACATTAAGTGTCATGATCTCTGTCTTCGTTAGGCTGATGGTCACACCCACCTGCTGGATATACTTCTTCAGTCTATCTGTTTTTTCATAGATGTAGTGATGTGAATGTGCGAGTAGTACAATGTCATCTGCATATTCCAGATCTCCCAGTGTAGAAAACGTTGTCCATCTAATTCTTCTTGGACTTCCCTCTCTTGTGTGGCGCATCCCCCAGTCTATGACTGTTAAAAAGAAAGTGGTTGATAAGTGTCATACCCCTGTCTTCACCTCAAAAGTTAAGTTGCTTTGCCCAAAACTACATGTAACGTTAGCATAGGGGCTTTTTAACATGGTAACAGTGCAGCTGAGAAATCCATAAGCCCTCAGTTTTTTTCATAGGTGTGCCTTTGTATGCTTGTCAAAAACCTTTTCAAAATAAACAAAGTTATTGTATAGCGGTCTCTGTCAATCTGAGCAATGCTCTATAATGTTCCTGAGGGTGAGTATTTGATCTACACATCTTCTGTTCTTTCTCAATCCTGCTTGTTCTTTCCTCAGTATGGTCTACTGATTTTGACATTCTCTGGATAATTGTCGTACCTAGTATTTTACTGGTAACTGATAGAAGAGTAATTCATCTTCAGTTGTTGCGTCTGCAAGGTTGTCCTTCTTGAGCATTTTGGCAATTATTTCTTTATTCCACTCCTTAATTAAGTGTTGTCTCTGTTTTCCAGACTTGTGCATATATTTGGTTCTAATAGTTCTTATGCTAGTTCAGAGTCTGTCTTATACAACTTAACATTTAAATGGTCGTGACCAGGAGCTTTTACAATCTTTAATCTTTTGATAGCTGTGATGATTTCTTCTCTTTGTGGAATCTCCGTATTTACGTCTAGATCATTTTCAGCCTCAGGAACATCAACTGCATCTCTGGTGGTTCCTTATTCAGTGTTTATCTGAAGTGCTCTGTCTATCTTGTTTCCTGCCTTTTGTAAATAAATATTAGACAAACATAAAGGTATGTTTTACAGGCACTCGTGAGAAATAAAGAAGTAGAAAACTAGACAACAGACAAACAACAGACGTGAGTGGATTACCCGGGACTCAAACCCAGGACCTTCCGTGCGACACCTCCGCCAAGCTATGCAAACAAATCACACTATGCTGCTTTCCTTATATATTGTTGAAAAGGTGTTGAATTTCTGGTCATTGTCATCAGACGCTGTCTTTTCCTGACTCTTGGCAATTTGATTTCGTCTCTTTACATCAACGACACAAGTTTTTCTAGTAAGAGGGTTCTTCAGTTTGATGATGTCATATCTTTTCTGTTTAGTTGCAGTGGTCCAGCAGCTGTGAGTTGTACTGAGTTCTTAGCTCGAAATGGGCTGACCAAGATTGTCGCAGATTACTGGGTGCGTCACTGTTGGTCCTTAGAGGTGTTTTGACTGATCCGTCTCTTCAGGAGTCGAATGCTTTGGCAGCAGCATGTTCCTTACGGCAAGGTCAGGGTAATTACTCATGTTACCTAATCAACTGTCTACAATACCGGTCTGGTGTAGGTGTCTAGCGTACCAAAAACTGATATTAAACTAATGCCTCTTTAAGTATCGCGTCACCTGATAGAAACGTCAGGCACTCTCCACTTCCCTCCCCCATTTTATCTTCCTCAGAAATTTGCATGATTTTCCTGGGCTTTAAATTAGAACCCATCGAGTCGGATGAAGGTGATTAAGGAGAGCGGAAGGCGATAAATGTATTCTGTTCACATATAATATACATATAAAACTTAATTCAAATGGTGGTTATAAAAAATATATACATAATGATGTTATCATCATCAATTCCCTAAACCCTACGTAGCTTGATTCTATATTTATATTGGTTCCTTGAGAGAAACCCGCACACAGCAGTCATCAGCTTTTACAGTGGTGGTTTATGGAAAACTTCTTTTATATGATGAGGCTGACAACCACATGTTCAACTATACACCCACAAGCAAATTATACATGTCAAAAGCAAATATAAAATGGTAAAATTTACATATTGCTACTTACCCCAATTCGAGTGATTTAATACACAGATTTGATGCAAAGAAATCCATACTTTGTCAGGCAACTGTTTAAGTTACGTCGTCCTCATATGCGTTAGTTGTCTAACTTGATACACTTGAGTATGGTTTCTAGGACCTAGGGCGTTAAGTATTAATGCTAGAGTTTGCTAATTCTTTTAATTTTAAAAGTGCTCCCAGTTCTTTCGCCTTTTCTGTAGTGGAATTCTAATTTTTCTTGTTATTCTGGCTGTCTATGTTTTCTCCTTGACCAAGATTGAATACAATGTAGACATTTTTAAATGCTTTAGGTTTTAAGCGGAATTTCGGACCCTGCACACATGCCTCACCGGACCTTCTATTGATTTAGATCCAGTCAAAATAATGTACAAATGTTGCTTCGTGAGGTTCATGGTGGGTAAAACCCGATGAAATTTAGTTTCATTCCTAACCTTAAATAACCCCTATGGTCAGAAGTTTGATTTTGGTAAGGGTTTCCCCATCCTTCTCATCTGAACATTATCACCTAACTATATAAGCTTTTACCCCTCTAAAAATCATAATTAACAAAATCTGGCCATGATTATTGCTACTGATAATGTCTTTCAAGGTTGTACTAATTACATCGTTGTTTATTAGAATGATTAATCTCGGCTGAAGTGTTATATCTTTTATCTGCCGTAATTTGAATTGTTATCAAGATTGTTACTCCCCGGACCACATCCCTGGCCCGAAAATATTTCCCATAGTCCAAACATTCGAACTTATCATGTCCAGACAGAGCGGAAGAATAGGCCTTGTATTTGTGCAGTCATGCTTGTAAAATTAACACGTTACTATAAAATATCATCTGTTGTCCTATTATCAGACTCGTTCCCCATGTGATTTTCAATCAAGCTACTAAGACTATCAGACACATTGCGGTCTACCCGGAAGGCGTTACGTGATCTGACAGGCGATAGTCCCCTTAATACGTCCACTACTGGTGTCCAAAATAAAAATAAACTTCACAGCGAACAAACAGAGGTCAATGCGTCATTTTCCACTAGCCTTCGCATAAGCGCCGATGAAGGTAACCAGGTCCTGAGTGTCCTTACGAAGTTTAAGATTATTATCAGTCAATATTGATGTAGAAGTCAAGAAGTCACTAGATGCTGTAAATAATTGATGCTCACGTGAATAATGGCAGAGAGAAGTAAAGTGAAGACAGGAAAATTGGAAATGGGACGTTCTTTACGTTACATAAATGTAAACTTCAATATTCAACAATAATATGGTTAAATAGATGTACGTCTATTCCTAGTTGTTGTATTATTATGTTGGTGAATCTTGTATGAACCTTGCATGTAAATGTTGGAAATGGCACGCTTTAACATTGAATATTTCTATACTTAATTTGTTTAAATATCTGAGTATTGTAAAGTTTAAGTGGTGTATTCTTCTATAATTTTTTTGATAGCAGTGTATGTATTGACCTATTGATGATTTTTGAAAAGGTAAAAACACAAAAGAAACTTACTATTCATATTAGAAGGAAACAATCTGTATTCTTTGTGCATTGTTATGAGAAGAAGAAATTTTGTATACATCGTGACAACAGAAAAGATTGAGAAATAGAGAAACAGGACGACAAATAGAAAAGATACAGGACAATTAGACATCATGTCATGGCAAGAAGTCATCATCAGAGTTGATAGAGAGTACTAGAGGCCACAAGTTATGGAGAAACAACATCAGAGTTGATAGAGAGTACAAGAGGCGACATGTTATGGAGAAACAAGATCACTTACGACATCAAGCATGGTGCTTGAAGAAGAAAAACTATTTGACATGTGTACACCCGTTTGTATTGTCACATTAAATGTTTGAAATGTATATGCTTAATTACCTTATTAGTGTCTACTTAAGTTGTTTTTATATATTTCTGCTTATCTAAAATATTAAAATATTGTACGTTCAGCAGTATTTTTGTAATTCTTTGCTTGAAGTGTATAATGCATTTTATGAGACTCCAGTTAAAATGAAATAAGTGGAAGTTATTTAATGAGATGCCAATTAAAATGAGATAAGTGGCAGGGTGTTTTTTTGAGACGTCGATCAAATAGGACATAAGTCAAAATTTATTTTATGAGACGTCGATGAAATATGAGATTATTTGTAAAGGAATTTTACGAGACAACTATTAAATATGAGATAAGTGGGAAGATATTTTATGAGACACCGTTTAAATATGAGATAAGTTGGAAGAAATTTTATGAAAGCTGGTGAGGTAAATAAAACTGTAGACTGTAATAGAGATTGGGAAAAGTATGTTTTGTTTTAAATAAAGTTAGCTGAGTCTGGAGAACATATTAACGAACAAATATCTAACAGAATAAATGACAAAAATGATCCCGTAATGTTATACAGAACCAATGCTATGGATGGTAATAATCAATAGTCAACAAATAACCAGCGACAGCAACATCAGCGATAGAACTGCCTTGCCTGAAAAACATGATGTTAAAAAATTAAATTAGCAATTTAAAAAAAATGAAACACGAATACTGTATCAATACAAATAAGATTGGATGATGAAAACTGACTGACAAGTGGGGAGACATGAAAACACACGAACACAAAGTATTACAGAGGTTGAAGATCTTGTCAAAATGATAAAATAAATAAAAATCACCGAGTATTTAAAGTAAGGGATTGTTCTAAAATCTGTTCTGGGTGAGGGTTGAATACGTAATTAAACGTTAATGCAGTCATTGAGGACACAGGCCAATATAATTTTTTTTTTTAAACCATTGTGTAGTGTTTGAGTGTTTCACATTTAATTATGTTTAGATAACATATTTCCGTATTGGACTTGGAATAATAAACATATGAATGTTTCATATTTAACTGTTTTTTTCCAGTTTGTAAGTCTATTTGCTTTGACTTGGAATAATAAATGTCGTGGTTGAGTTAGAATGTAGAGTATTTGTCGAGTTGGACAACAGTATGAAATCGACAAGGGATAGTGGACTGACAGAGTTATAGATTACACGTAGATAAAGTGTAATAGGAGATGGACTTGAGACCAACCTGGAGCAGATTTATTAAGTTATCACTCTCTCCAAGCCCTCAACTCACTTATGTCTGTCTAAGCACCTCCTGCTCTCACTCTTTTCTCTTATCATACATAGAGATTATAGTAAAGAGCTAAAAATACAAATATGGATGGAAAGGTCGTGAACAGCGCATTAATAAATGTGTAAAATTTATTAAAGAAGAAAAGCATGAAAATAATGCATCTCATCACAAACAACATAAAATTACATCAATAATCATCAATGGTCAAAATATGCAAATACACCAACAAACACACACACAGATCACCATTCATAAAACCTGTAGAACACAGAGAGATAAATAATCGAGTGGCAGTCCTTCCGTTTTTCGGGACCAGATGAAATAGCTCCAGTAAGTGGTTTTTTCGTATATATCCTCCATCGGTGATGGAATTAACCTGAATAAAATCACTGTATAGGCGCTATCATTGGTGACTCCTCCCTACTGGCGCGAGTTGGGCTGGAAGACTCTGTTTACCTCCTGTTTACCAAAAATGAATAACCTGCGTTTCAGTCCGTCCGTTTTCGGGGACCAGATGAAATAGTCCAGACAGTGTCTTACGTGTAGATCCTTTGTGAGGGACTAAGCCTACAAAACTGTCCTTGTTGGCACTATCATTGGTGACTCCCCCCTACTGGCGCGAGGTGGGCTGGGGGACGCTGTTTATCTCCTGCTGACCAACTGAATGAACTTAGCGACAGCCTGTCCGCTTTCGGGGACCAATGGAATAGCTCCAGTAAGTGTTTTTTTTTCGTATATATCCTCCATCGGTGATGGAATTAACCTGAATAAAATCACTGTATAGGCGCCATCGTTGGTGACTCCCCTTATCGCGTGAGTGGGGCTGGAACTCTGTCTATCTATTGGCTGGCCGCTCCTGAGGCGAGGTTCTACATAATCCAGAAATACACACAAGACGAGGTTACTTGAGGACACAGGGTCCCGAGCGCTCTACTCCGGCTCTAGAATTGGCTTGCGTGCTGGGTAGTAAATCCGGTTTGGTCTAGCTTGAACTGTGGTGTTGACTGACTGCCCCGTTTAGGCAAACACAGTCGGTGGTGATTTTAAATTCTGCTATAGACATGCTGGGCGGGTTTGATATTCTGGAAGCCGCAATGCTCTGACGGGTAATCCAATAGGCGAGTAGGGAACTACTACTGCAACCGATGCTTTCAGATTTTGCGTTGGCTCGTTGCATTCTGTGTGAGCTTATTTTCCCATTATAGAGATTGGCTCTGACAAGGGTGGTATTTCAGTTATGGGGTTTGACGACTCGTGATGCTAACTGTATTCAGAAACCCTCTAGATCGAAGAGACTAGGACGCTCTTCGCCTGACTGGATTCTTGTTCTAGCAATCCGGTATCCCTGAAACTGTAACCCAAAAAGACACCTTTTACCTCAAGCAACGACAAAATCAATCTAATGCTTTATAACCTAGTTATGCTCCGCTCCTTCCATTCTATCAATTATAGCATGTGCCCGCATAGGCTTAATATCTTTTGTACACCCATGTACCTGTCAGTAACTGTTCTGACAGCAACAATCTACTCCTCTTCTCCCAATCTCAACATACAGGAAACCTAACCTTTAGTTACAGTTAAATGAATATGCTTATTCATCTTACAACATTAAATGAATTTACATAAACAGATTACAGCATTTGACATTACACAAATAAATCATATGTCCCTTTGGGGAAATATATTAATATTCCACAAAATGAGTACAAAGAAAATGCAATGTTCTTGCTATAATAATACAGTTGTGGCTAAATCATAAGATATAATTATATCTATGCCTGGTGACTGCTTTCAGTGAAAGTTATAGACTAGTGCCTAGCCACACAAGTAAGCATAAAATGATTCTCCCTTGCCGCTAGAAATATCTATCAAAAAGGAATAAGTGACTATCTCCTGTAATTCAGAGTTATTGCCTGCATCTCACTATTCAGTTTTTAAGTGCACCATCCACCCCTGACATTATCTTACAGAAATGACAGTTAATTAGCCTATTCTGAACCCATGATAAGCATCAGTGGACTGATTCTACGCCTAGTGAGTGTTATTGTAAGTTTAACATTTAACCCATGATAAACCGTAACAGTTTAAGCACCGCTTAACTAAGGCCGTAGATAGCGCTACATATCTTACTTACTTACTTAGTCGTTCCCCTTCTACCGTGAGGTGTAGAGGTTTGGAAGAGAGAGCGCCAGACTATCCTATCGGCTGTCTTCCTCCTGGCCTGGTTCCACTCCAGTCCTCGATCCTTCAAAGATTGTCTAATGTTGTCCTCCCAGCAGACTCTGGGTCGTCCTCGGGGTCTGGATCCCTGGCTCTTTGTTTCCCATGCTTGTCGTGGTATCCGATTTTCTCCCATTCTGCAAACATGGCCAAACCATCTTAATTGGGACTGTTCTACTTGGGTCTGCAGGGGGTAGGATTTAAGGCCTTGACGTATCGTCTGGTTGCGTACCATGTCTCTTCTTGTTACTTCAACCACCTTCCTCAGATACCTCATTTCTGAGGTTTGGATCTGGCTTTTATGGGTTGTAATCATTGCCCATGACTCGCATCCGTATGTCAAGACTGGGACATAGGTGGAGCGGTATACAGCCATCTTCGTTTTCTTACCAACCTCTTTCTTGCTGAGGAATCCTCGATTTATGGCCTGAAAAAGTCTCCCAGCTGCTGCTTTTCGAGTGGCCAACTCTTCTTTGATGCCTCCCTTTCGGTCTATAATAGCTCCGAGGTATTTAAATTGGTCGACCTGCTCCAGGACCTGTTCTCCCAGCTTAATCTGATGTTTTCTTTCTTCTCGTGATATCACCATGGATTTTGTTTTAGAGCTGCTTATGACCATCCTTCTCTTCTCCAGCTCTTCCTTCCAGACTTGCAGGTTGGATTGGAGATGTGCCTCTGATTTAGCAATCAGGGCAACATCATCAGCAAATGCCAGCTCCGAAATATAGACCTGTCTCATCTTCCAGTACCCTACTGAATACTTTCTTGTTCTCTCCTTACATGCCTTGATGACATCGTCCATAAGGAGTATGAAGAGGTAAGGTGATAGGATATCACCTTGTCTTACACCAGTGGTGGTCCTGAACTCTTCCGACTTATGGTTTGCTGTCCTCACATAATTTCTGCAAGACTTGTAGAAGCTCTGTATAGCATGAATCAGAGGTGCTGGAATATTCTTCCTTGCCAAACAATCCCAAAGTTTGCTCCAGGGGACCCTGTCAAACGCCTTTTCCAGATCTATGAAACAAAGATACATCTCACTCTTATACTCAAGGGCCTTTTCACTCAGCTGTCTGAGTGTGAAGATTAGGTCTTGAGTACTTCGGTTTGCTCGGAATCCGCACTGGACCTCATCCAATTGTGGCTCAGCTAGGCGTCGGAGTCTCTGCTCTAGGATTCTAGAGTAGATTCTACCAGCGACACTGAGAAGGGATATGCCTCTATGGTTTCCACACTGTCGATTGTCACCCTTTTTGAAAATTGGTGTTATGATGGCAATCTCCCAATCCTTTGGTATGGTCTTGTTGTACCACGCTGCCTGTAAAACCGTTAAGAGTAATAGGTCGCCTGATGCTCCCATGAACTTAACCATTTCTGGTGTTATACCATCATGCCCTGCTGCTTTGCCCATCTTGATTTTCTCCAGTGCTGCCTTCAGTTCTTCCATCTTTATGTCATTTTCACCATCATTGGTTTTCTCTTCTGTGCTAGTGTTTATCATTTCTGATGCTTCACCATGCTCACCATCCAGGAGTTCTGAGAAATATTCTTTCCATCTCCCCATTACTTCCTTCGGGGCAGTAAGCAATTTGCCTTGCTTGTCCTATATAAATTTGAGAGGGCATTGTTTTTCCTTCCTCATGTTCTTTAGGGTCTTATAGAACAATTTCTGGTTTTCTTGTGCATCTTTTTCTAGCTTTTCTCCAAATTCTTCCCAGGACTTCTGTTTTGCTGCTAGCACTTTGTTCTTTGCTTCTGTTCTGAGTGTCACATATTCTCTATATTTTTCCATTTGTCCTGTTGTGTTTTTAGCTCCTAAGTATTGTTTCCATGCCATTTTCTTCTCTCTTATTTTCTCTTTGACTTCCTCTGTCCACCAAGGTGTCCTCTTTCTCTTGTTCCCAAGTCGGACTTCATCGCATGCTTCTGCAGCAGCTGTCTTTATGATATCCTTGAATTTAATCCAGAGATTTTCCAAGTCATCAGGTCGTTCTTCTGTGTTGCTCACCGCTGCAGCAATAAGCCCCTGATATCTGGTCTTAATTTCTGGCTCTCTCAGCTTGTAGGTCCTAATGCTCATTTCTCCTGCTCGTTTACTTTTTTTCTTGCGTGATGTTGGGCAGTTCCTAGGCTGAGCAACTCTTTCAGTTGTTCTTTTGATTGTTAGCAGGTATTGATCACTTCCAATCTCTGGCACCCTCCAGACTCTAGCATCTCGGACATATTTGAATGAGCTTCTCCGAACAATGGCATAGTCGATCACTGACTTCTCATTCTTTGTTGGTTCACATCTAGTGTATGCATGTATGCGCTTATGGGGGAACTTTGTGTTTGTTATGATCAGATTCTGCTCACTGCAGAATCTAAGGAATCGCTTTCCATTGTCATTAAGAGTATCTTCTCCGTATCTTCCGACCCCCCCCCCCCCCCCCCCATCTAGCATGGTCATTTCCAACTCTGGCATTAAAATCTCCGAGCATGATAACTTCATCTAGGCAGTCATCCACTGTCCTTTGAAGCAGCTCGAAGAATTCCTCCTTGACCTCTGCTCTCTCATCCTCATTTGGCCCATACACTATGACCAGGTTGACTATGGTTTCTTCTTCTTTTAGTTTAACAACCATAATGCGCTCCGAGACAAAGTTCCATCCCTTGATACTATCTTTTTGATTTTGGGCCACAATGCAACCCACGCCCCCTTTAGCTCTTTCAGACATGGGTACACCACTGTAGAGCAGCGTGTTGCCATCGAGATCCATGACTCCTTGTCCTTTTTTCTTTGTTTCCGTTATAGCCAGGATTTCTAGTTTTGCTTTCCTCATCTCTTCCACCAGCTCCTCTTCCTTCCCATTTATACTTCTTGTGTTCCAAGTTCCATAAGTCGTAGTCCGTAGTCCGTTCCAGTTCGTCGCCTTTAGAATCAGTCCAGTTTTCTCTCTTGTGTTACTAGTAATCGTGGTTTAAAGCAAACAGGTGATTGGCCTGTTGTGCCTTTGCATAGTGGAGGGGCTGCCTCCTTACGGCACCATGCAGGCCGCCCTCCTCCTTTTTCATCCTGGCTTGGGACCGGCATTGGCGGAGTTGCGCTACATATCACTGAATAAAATTACTAGGGGAGTCCTCACAAATGAATTAAGTCACCTTCCTATCAGATATATATAAAAAGCTAACATGAATATATCATATTATAATTATAAGATATGTCAACTCACCCCGAAAAAATGACAAGAACATAGGCAAATACATTCTAGTTCTGCTGTGCTAACTCTGCCTGAGTCTCATATGGTCATCTACGGGCCAGGAAATAATCACGAGTGTCTTAGTCTATTAAACCGTTCTACTCTTATAGTTTACAAATAAACGCCTGGCATGGCTTGTTTCTACAGATGTATCGGCGTGCAACGTAATAAGGAGTAGACAGAGGTTTCTCTTAGAGACTACATCAAAGACAACAGAAATTTCCCCAGATCGGCGATGCATAATATTATGGTCAGGGGCCACAACAAATCTCGCCTGAATCGAAGATCAGAACATGTTTACCGACCGCAGAAGATTGGTCCCTGCTAACAAGCCGCGTCTTCACAGAAACCGTCTTTTCGCTCGTTCAAACACTTTAAGCGTAACAGACGTTCTTCTGATCAGGCAAACGCCAGGTGCAGTTTAGATAACATTACGTTATATGACCGTCTGCTGGTCCAGTGGGGAATTTATTCTGAAGGCCAGCCCGAACGTAAACAACTTCGGGTGGGGTTTGAGAAGGTGAAAAATGAAATAAAAGAAGAATACAAATGGCCAGGAAAACAGAACATTTAAAGGACAAATTGGTAAAATAGATTATCTGTCTACGTGACAATAAACATATGAATGTTTTATATTTAACTGTTTTTTCAGTTTGTAAATCTATTTGCTTTGACTTGGAAGACGCAACTTTCTGTTTCGTTTGGTTATAACGGCCATCTTCACTGCACACAGACATCTTCTTCAGTGTTCCGATCTGTTCCCTTAGATCACACAAGGTGGATCTCAGCATAGTGCACGAACTACGCAGCACCGCCAAAGGATCCCAATATGTGTATATAGAAATCAGGCATTTTATAAAAGTGTTTATGTGGTCGGTAGGTTTCCTAATTTTTAAAATTTGTCTTGGCAGTAGCCATATGGTCTACTTTTTACGACTTTCAACTGTCAAGGTATTTTTAACGTGCGCAACTTGCACATGGTACCTCCTTATTTTCGCCCTAATCCGAGAAGGCTAAACATTCAACATCACTAACCAGTAGATGAGGGAGGAGTGTGTCATCATTAGGAATAACTGGTTATGAAAAAAAAAATTCCATCAAATATATTCCCTGTACTGAGATTGAACCCTGGACCTTTAGAATGAGATACGGATGACATACCTATTGCCACTCCGTTACCCTCTGATATTTTACAAAGCTAGAACTAGTTACAATAAAATGTTTGAAAGTTAACATAACATTTCCTGACGATATGTAGGTCTATCAATATTTGATAATGTCCACATATTATTGTGCTGTACTCGCCTATAATTAATTAATACAATGAAAACAATACAGACGGGAAAGAGCAGCCAGAAAATTCTAAGAAATGTGACGTCACACAAAATATACGAGTCACACTCGCTTCTTTCATAAATTAGATTTCTAATTTTATTCCCAATTTGTTTCTTTTCTTTTTTCTTTCATCCTTAGCCGCCGACCGTCAAAGCAGTCAGTAAACATCACGCCTGGTGGCGTCTTGTAGTTCAGAAATAAACTGCTTCCACTTTGTTCAGTCGGCGGCTGTCCTTCCTACAGTGTCCCAACAGAATCCGGAAGTCTGCCCCGCATCAAAGTTGTTTTCATGTGTTGCTGTTTCCGTAACGATTCACATTTTTTACATACAACAGGGGTGTCGGCCCTGTGCTTTAAACCCACAACCTGGATGATCAGTGAACCAGCTTTTGTCTGACCCCTACCCACGCAGACCTGTCCAGCTGGATTGAACCTACCAGGTGTAAAACTCCCGCTGGAAAAGCTCTGGTGGTTATCTGGATACGAAAGCTGCCATACTGCTACGAGGTACAGGTACCATTGATGGAGTTACATTTTGTCCGCAATAGTTCACTTTTATCTGCAATTGTGAATAACTCCCTTGTGGACGACGTATATGAATATTATTACCTCAGCTGAAATATCTTATAATTTATCGGATATTAACAACTGGTTTAAATTGTTCTTAATTAAATTTTTTCGTAAATAATATAATACGCAATTAAAAAAAGAAAAAAAAAGTGCAGACTAAATTAACTGTACTGTGTAGAATTAGATTTTATAAAGAAAAGTAACAAATTATCCTCTTCGGGACAACAGTCTGATGAGATCAAAGGTACACATTTTTAGCAAGTAGAACCAACCGGTGTAAACATGTACAATCTGTGTGTGTGTGTGGTGTGTGTGTGGTGTGTGTGTGCGTACATGCGTGTGTGTGCTGATGGAAAGTATAAAATAAAAATGCATTTAGTAGGGTGTGGCAACATTTGAACTCTGCCTCGTGCTGGGACAAAGCACATGAATGGGAAAGTTTAATTAATTAATCACTATATGCTTGAACGATTATTTGCTTGCCCTAATTAACGCACAGCTAACGATTTTACCTACGAACTGGCTCTTCTGTACACAAATGTATTGAGATGAGAGACATCATGCAAATATTTAATGAGAAGTCACAGCTGGTGGATGTGAAAATACACTAGGAGAAAACAAAGATAATAAGAATAAATACAGGAAACGATAACAATATTGCACATAAATGTGGTGGGTTTAGATGTTATGAATTTTGTTGTTATATTTATCTTGTAACTGAATGAGGTCAAGCTGTGAAGGCCCCTGAGTGTAACACTTTATAGGGTGAGTCCTCAGGGAACTTTGCTTCTACCACCCTAAGATCTCACTCAGACCTATTTTTGACTAGTATGTATGAAGACTACGTCTAATGTCTAGGGGAATGGAAGTGTGGTGTGATGGTAACAAAATACACAAAACACTCACAAATATTAAATCTATGATCAACTCAACTAACACCGTGTTTTAAAGTTTGGTATTGAACAATTTTTTACAAATTTATTTTGTCCTGAACCTAGTATTCTTCTGGTCAGGACTATCAAAATCAAATGAAATAAATTTATATATAGATATATAGGCAATTCAGTTAAACAAACGGGACAATCTGTCCAAACACATATTTTAAAATCCAATAAGGGTGTCAATAAATCTATACTATTGCTGATCAACTAGCACTGGATGGGGGGTTCGCGATTGTGTAATCACTCCCATGTCTTTATTTTACAAATTTTATTTTCACTTTATTGGGTGGAAATGGTATGTATTTATTTCAGTTAGGGTAGAATAGTTTTCACTGATGAATTGTCGTGTGCCAGATCATATACTTATCTGGCACGTGTAGTAGATGTCAGTGTCTCTCCGGCCAATGGCCACTGCTGTACTTGTCCAAAAGTAATAGGGTAGACAGCGTGTACCACTATCACTACTGGAATACAAAGTCTTCACTCAGAAATCTAGCACCGGACTAGTGCCAGACAAAACCCTGTAACATGAAAATTATGTTTCCGTCTTAACATAGTATTGAGTATACCATTTCCACAAATTATAATACGTGCAAAATAAAAGAACAGGGTCAGATTTATCTGACCAGCCCAGCTCATCCACATACATTGATGTAACAAAGTGTACCAGTTTTATATTCCTCTCCTCTAATGGCTGCAACGCCTCAGCAATATTATCCTTAATCTCTTTTCATACAATGAGGTGGGTTGTATGTTTCCACATAAGAAAACATTTGGGTTATACATATCTGGTAGTATGTTACATAATTGATCAACCTCTAGGCCCAGCAGAAGTTTGCTAGGGACCTATGTACTTACACTCGTAATAATTTTAAAATGGCAGTATCTCACACTCACATTTTAAAAATAAAAATATTAATAATTTCTGTCTTACCACAGATTCAATGAATACACACAGGTACTATGAATTAGCACATATTCAGACGGGCCACTGCCTGGACTATGACTCCTTTATTTATTTAATATATATAGTAAGGCAAGTCACACTTCACAGCATATCTATCGTCCTGTTCAAGGGACAGTATTAATTCAAATGGCGTCGAGCCTTCAAATTTTTTTCCTATTATCAATTTATCTGGCCAATAGAAACTGGCGACTACCAACTTTTAAATTTCAAATGGAAAAACCCCACTGCAAATACAATGGGTGTTTTTCTGTACGTTGGTTAGTCCCCTTTAGGCTTTACTCTGCAAAAATGTATTTAGTTTTGGCCACCCAATAATATCTCTCCCTCTTTCAAACTCCCCCCAATCAGATTACATGTACCCTCTTCTGCTCATTTCAACAACGCGTTCAAAAAAAAAGTCATAGACAGCGAATGCAAACATGAGGATCTGTTCGTCAGTCCGAATGTGAACATCTAGTATTATGTCCATATCTCTAGTATTATCTGGAGGATTTTATATATTAAAACAGATTATTTCTCAGGAGACGATATTCTATTAAACTAACTAAGTTTTATGGCCCTATTCCTGGTAATAGTGATTTCCATATATTTTCCATATTATTTGTCAATTTCTACTTTTTTATAAATACTCCATCTTTTCCCCCTATCGATCGTTGTTCAAAATAAAACTACTAGTCTGTTACGTCATACAATGTACTACTTGGCAGGCAGTGCGCTGTCTGTGTGTTTGTACATTTCCCACGATGTGACTATAGTAAGCGACATGCCTGTGGCGTTTCCGCCGTTTTATTCAAATCTGCCAAACAATACTACGCGCGTTCGCTGACAATTTGTGTTGTTTCAAACCTACCCGTGACAATGGTAATATTATTCTGTCTCTTCTCTCTCTCGCCTTCGTGTAGCTCCTTCCGTCTAGAACGAAAATTACGCCGAGATTTTGCTTCAAACATGTTATATGGAAAAAGAATTACGCCCGATTTGTTTCAAACATGTTCTATTTTATTTTACCCTACGTTACTGTCTGCTAAAATCAATACGATTTCTGGCGTTGGCAAAGAAGAAACCTCACAACTCCACTATTTTTATTTCTACATTATTTTATCGTTATAAACAAATGGTATTATTACTATTGGATCGGTGTATCAATGTATATCATCACACATCTCCCCCACTTAAGAACATGCACTGATGCAAGTTCATAATCAGTGTTACACACAGATCAAATTTGCTCCTTAGGCCTTGTGAATACTCTGATTTTCGTCAACAGGATGTCTTCTCAAGAAATCTGCACCCAATTTTGTGAACCAGGAATGTATTCAATATTAAATGAATAAGGCTGTATGAGCAACGACCATCGTAATAAACTCGCGTTTTCATGCTTGGCCTGTGACAGAAATACGAGGGGCTGATGATCCGTTTGGACCACGAATGTTCTACCATAGAGGTAGATCTGGAACTTTCGTATAGACCAGATCAAAGCTAAACATTCTTTTTCGCTTGTTGAATAGTTTTGTTCCGCTTTGTTCAACTTGCGGCTAGCATAAGCGACTGGGTTCAGTTCCCCATCTGGTAAAGAGGACCTTTGTAATAAAGTGGCCCCCAGGCCCACATTGCTAGCATCCGTCCTTACCACGAATTCCTGAGTCAAATCAGGCAATTTTAAAATAGGCTTGCTAGTGAGTTTTTCCTTTAACTCTTGGTATGCCAATTCACACTGTGCCGACCAAACAATTCTATCAGGTTTGCCCTTGCGAGTTAAATCCGTCAGAGGAGCACATATAGAGTTAAAATTGTTTATGTACTTTTCATAAAATCCAAACAACGACACAAAAGATCGCACATCTTTGTTTGTCTGTGGCCTCGGTGCTCTCTGCAATTTCTCAAGGTTCTTGGGGTCAGGGGTCATGCTACCCTGATATACCGTATGTCCCAAGAATTCCAACTCTTTGCATCCAATACAACATTTTGTTCGTCTAGTAGTCAAGTTAGCCTCTCTGAGTCTATCAAACAGCATAGTCAAAGAGTTAACGTGTTCCTCAAATGTTTCAGTAGCGATGAGGATATCATCCATGAAATTTGTGATACATGGATTATTCAGTGGATCCAACAATTTTCGCATCATCCTAGAAAAAACACTCGGAGCATTTGTCAACCCAAACGGCAACATGTTGAACTCATAATGTCCTTCCGATGTGCTAAAAGCTAAATAAGGTCGAACCTCAGGCTTTACTGGAATTTGATAATAGCCTTTGCTAAGATCCACCTTAGAAAAATATTTTGCCCTGTTCAGCCTGGCAAATAGGTGAGTTGTATCCGGTAATGGATCCACCTGATTTTCTGTGACAGCATTCAGTTTCCTGTAATCTAAGCACAGTCTATGTTCCCCAGAGGGTTTCCTCAACAAAACCACACTAGAGCTATATGGAGATTCACTGTGTGAAATAATCCCTTCCTTCAACAGATAATCGATCTCCTCTTTCAAAGCTTTTTCCTTAGCGAAAGGAATAGAATAGGCTCTCATACAGATGGGTGTTGGGTCTATTAACTTCATATCGTATTCCAACAAATTGGTGTGCCCCGGCTTATCCGTTAACCCGTCCGTATGTTCAAGTAGAACCTGTTGAACCCGCTCCCTCGGATTTTTAGTCAGGTGCTTACTGACTTTCACCTGTGCCGGTGTTTCACATGGTTTTAGGGGGTACTCGTGGGAGGTGAATGGTTCCTTTTTCATCTCCGTTGCGATAGCCAAGGTCAATAAGGAAGTACCTTCCTGGATTTGTCTGTCCAGATACTTCTTTAGAAGGTTCACATGATATATTTTCTCTTTCCCCTTCTTGTCGATTTTATAATTTGTTCTAGACACCTTCTCTAGAACTGTATATGGACCTTGCCATCCTATTTGCAATTTGTTGCTGCTGCCGGGTAGTAGAAGAAGCACCTTCTCTCCCACAGTTAGTTCTCTATCCTTCGTTTTCTTATTAAAATATGCAGCATGTTTTTTCCTGGCTTGTCTCAAATTTTCATTAGCAAGTTTCCAGCCAGTTTTAAGACGAGTGGTCAGCTCGTTCACATATTGATATGATGAGGTAACAGTCTCTTCTGCCTTCTCATCTGTCCACGTCCTTAACAAGGTTACTTATGGACCTTTAATTTGCCAACCAAATTTTCATAGTACAGGTAATTCCTGTTATTGGAAGCCTTATGGTGAGGACGTTTCTTCCTTTTATCATCACTCACAAATCGTCCACTACCAATTCTTTTCCTGGCGTTTTCTCCCCACTTTAATTTCATTGTAAGAGATCTTCTCTCTCTTTTTTCTTCCTCCAGTTCACATAATTCCGGCCGAGGGATTGTCGGCTTATTCTGGGGTAAAACCTCTTTTTGTACTCGACGCATAGTGGCCATTCTAACACATTCAATTGAAGACTGTGTGTGAAAAGGGGGTTCCCATTCCACTCTGTCTACTTTAGCATAGTTAATTTTATTTCCATTTTCAGGCCTAAGTTTGCCCCGTGGCGTTTCTAGGTCCTGATTATTATTTTCCCCACTTGTGGGTGTTCCCTCATGAAATATGTCGCAGGCTTCTACAGAATTTTCAATGTCTATCTTTACATCTGACCAATAATATTTTTGAGAAACCTTTTGGCAGATGGTACCTACTTTCTCATGGTCCCCATCTTTTCCAACATGTAAACTCCTTATTACGTCTGCCCTATACATCTTGGGAAGTACCATTTGTCCGTGACAAGTGGATCCAGTTCCGGCCTTCCTATATAACAATTTCTTCTTCATATAAAACTCTCCCTTATTGGGAGGGGTATGACATTTCGGGAGTTTCTTATAACACGGCTTGAGTGACCTATCCTCCGCCTGTGCCTTCCTCATCTCCTCTGGATGAGTATTTATAGGATTATCCTCCTCCTTCTTAGACTGTGATCTGGTCTGCGCGGTTGCCATAATCACAGGTCTCTTGGGATTCCCCAAGAAGACATATACTACTCGTCAAAAGTCAAGGGCCACCCTATTATTTTCAATACACTTTTATATAAGCGCATAGAATGATTAAATGAAGGAAGTTTTTAGTAAAAATGGGTGCAATATCTTCCTCTGACAGTCCTCTATGCACGTTAAGCATAAAAACAACTCACGGACAACCATGGTTATCACGTGCAATTTGGTTTGTTGACCATAAATTCACATTTTTAATCTGTTTTTTCAAACTTCCGTTGAACCAAACAGATGAAGTAATCGTGCTGATTTACATTCCACGTGCAATGGCGACTTTTCGTGACCAGAGTTCACTCTTAATTTGTTTTACAATCAGCAGACTTAGGGTAGTTTCCTCACTTGCAAAAACCATGCCACCGAGAAGAAGTCTTGACACCTTACAAAGAATGAGGGCTATAGCGTTGGGTTGAAAGTGGTTTATCTGTCCGTGAGGTTGCTAGACGGCTTTCAGTGTCACACTCTACTATCCAACGAATTTTGGAGAGATTTCAGGCCACAGGAAGTGTGGAGCATCGCCACCGGCCATGTCGCCCTAGATGCACCAATAGACATGATGACCGGTACCTCTTGTTGTCAGCCCTTCGCCATCGAACAGTGACTTGTTCCACTCTAAGATGTCAGCTGAGACAAACTGTAAACGTTAATGTCAGTCAAAGCACCATTCGCATACGTTTACATGAATTTGGACTGGCTGCTCGACATCCTGCAGTCAGAATCCCTCTTATTCCTGCTCATCGCAGAGCCCGTGTTGATTGGTGTCGCGAGCATATCCGATGGACAAGGCAACAATGGAGTCAAGTTCTCTTCACTGATGAATCTCGCTTCACTGTGTCATTCAATGATGGCAGGATTCGAATGTGGAGACGACCAGGAGAGCGATTTACTGATGACACAATTCGAGAGGTGGATCGTTATGGTAGGGGTTCTGTCATGGTCCGGGGAGGCTTCTACAGACACGACAGGACCCCATTCTACATCATCCAAGGCAACTTGACCGGCCCAAGATACCAGAACGAAATTTTGAGACCAATTGTTCAGCCTGCTCTGGAGGCAATAGGTGGTAATGCCATCCTCCAAGATGATAACGCTCGACCCCATCGAGCTCGTGTGGTGAATGAGTTTATTCAGCAACATGGGATCATCAGGATGGCGTGGCCAGCTCATTCACCTGACCTTTCTCCGATTGAGCACCTCTGGGATGTCCTTGGTCGAAGATTGTCAACAAATCACCCCTGCCAATGGATGTTGCACAGCTGACTGCATTTCTGCTTCAGGAATTGCAAGCTGTTCCTCAGGATACTCTTCGGACCCTTGCGGACTCGATGCGTCTACGCCGTCTTGAATGCCTTTCTGCAAACGGTGGTCATACCCGATTTTGAAATGTCTATTTGTCCAATATCTATTGTGTGACTTTTGAAAAGGTGGGTGACACACTTCACAGCTTCATTGCGTTTGAATGTGTGTTTCCATTTCTTTACGTGACATGTCAATTTGGTATTCAATAAATGCTGTTTTGACTGATACTAATTTCGTTTATTTCAGATTTGTTTTATGGTTTCAACCAAGGTTTTTCTAAGTGGCCCTTGACTTTTGACGAGTAGTATATCTACACCCCAATATCAGAGGGTAGATTGGTTCATCTATCACTGCTGCTCTGATTACTCCTTCCACATAGCGAGTTTTAACAGTTATCCTTACGATGGGAAGTGTCATGAGTGGTATGTCCTTAGTCACCCCTTGTATCTCCACTGTTTCTGTGGTATACTGATCTGGGTTCACTAGGTGCGAACTCACGACAGAATCAAAATCTAAACCTGTGTTATAAAGGCACCTGATGGTGACCCCATTACATACAACATCCTCACAAACTGAGGGGTGATAAGGTTCCTGCGGTCCCGTAGGTTTAACCTTTAATCCCTTTTCCCTGTTTTCATTGCAGCAAAAGTAGAAGGTTTCCTATTACAAACTTTTGTGTCATGAGTGTCCCTCTTACAACATTTACAATACTTCTTTCCTTGGTTAAAAGGTTTTCTTTCATTATATTTTTGGTCATTGAACTGTGGGTTTCTATCTCGATAATCATTTCGTGGCCTATCAAAGTTAGGCTTACCTTTGTTACCCTGGTCTTTGTTATCAAATTTATTAGAGTTTTGTGGGGCCTTATAGTTATCTACATGCTTCTTTTTAGCGCCAGCTACCTCTGCCTGGGCCGCCTGATACCTCTCAGCGACATTAAGTACCTCACCCAACCTCTCTGCCCTTTGTTCCATGAGAAACTTTCTCAGGTCTGGAGCCATGAACTCTCTTAATTGATCTATCATGATCATCTCTTTAACATCTTGGTTCTTCCCCAGAGCAGTCCATTTCTCCAAATAGGATTCCAATCTGGCAGAGAATTGGTGGTATGTCTCCCCAGACAAAAGCTTGGCATTTCTAAACTTCTTCCTATAAAATTCTCCATTCTTCTCATATCTTAACAACAAAGCCTGCTTTAGCATGTCATAATTGTCTTGGTCATCTTTACTCATCTTTGCAAACACTTCATAAGATGTTCCCCTAAGACCCTGGGATAACTCAGACTCCATCTCTCTTTTTCCAACCCATAAGTAGTGGCTAATACCTCAAACCTGCTTAAAATGATTCAATGTCATCCTCCCTCTCAACAAAATGATCTAAATGGAACCCCATGGCGGAGGTGGAGGCTCCCTGACTAGCAGTGGCATCGGAGGTAGACGGACTGTTACCACCTTCATTAGCATGGCCTTGTAAGTCCAACTCTCTTAGTCGTAACTCGTGCTCTCTTTGTAATCTCTTCTCCTCCTTTTCCGCTTCCATCTTCCTTTCTTCAAAATGGAGCCGTTTAATTTCAGCCTCCCTATCCGCCTCCAATGCCCTAGCCTCTTTGTCAGCCTCAATGTGTAACTTTTTAATTTCTTTATCTACTTCTAATTTTCTTTCTTCAGCCAACCTCTTTTCTTCTCGTGCAATAAATTTATCAACCTCTGAGGTTACATACTGGACCAGCTCTTGCCCATCCATATTCATCTCTTTTGCAGCCAGCACAGCAGCAGATCTTAATTTGGCCAAGTCTGCCATCCGGTCTTAATCAACTTTAATAATGTTCTAAGACAAATTTAAAACTCTAATCAACAAAGTACCAACTCTACTTAATTAATTAACTACTGGCCGTGACAATTCATCAACTATTAATCTCCACCATAAAGTACTCTTATATTTCTTATTGGGTATCTTTAATTTTTAGGGACAATAGTAATACAATATTGAATTTTATATAGATGATAAGTTTAAATACCGGACGAGCCCCCAATGTATGTGGTGGGTTTAGTTGTTATGAATTTTGTTGTTATATTTATCTTTTAACTGAATGAGGTCAAGCTGTGAAGGCCCCTGAGTGTAACACTTTATAGGGTGAGTCCTCAGGGGACCTTGCTTCTACCACCCTAAGATCTCACTCAGACTTATTTTTGACTAGTATGTATGATGACTACGTCTAATGTCTTGTGGAATGGAAGTGTGGTGTGATGGTAACAAAATACACAAAACACTCACAAATATTAAATCTATGATCAACTCAACTAACACCGTGTTTTAAAGTTTGGTATTGAACAATTTGTTTACAATTTTATTTTGTCCTGAACCTAGAATGCTTCTTGTCAGCACTATCAAATTCAAATGAAATCAATTTATATATAGATATATAGGCAATTCAATTAAACAAACGGGACAATCTGTCCAAACACATATTTTAAAATCCAATAAGGGTGTCAATAAATCTATACTATTACTGATCAGCTAGCACTGGATGGCGAGTCGGAATTGTGTAATCACTCCCATGTCTTTATTTTACCAATTTTATTTTCACTTTATTGGGTGGAAATGGTATGTATTTATTTCAGTTAGGGTAGAATAGTTTTCACTGATGAATTGTCGTGTGCCAGATCATATACTTATCTGGCACGTGTAGTAGATGTCAGTGTCTCTCCGGCCAACGGCCACTGTTGTACTTGTCCAAAAGTAATAGGGTAGACAGCGTGTACCACTATCACTACTGGAATACAACGTCTTCACTCAGAAATCTGGCACCGGACTAGTGCCAGACAAAACCCTGTAACATGAAAATTATGTTTCCGTCTTAACATAGTATTTAGTATACCATTTCCACAAATTATAATACATGCAAAATAAAAGAACAGGGTCAGATTTATCTGACCAACCTTGCTCATCCACATACATTGATGTAACAAAGTGTACCAGTTTTACATTCCTCTCCTCTAATGGCTGCAACATCTCAGCAATATTATCCTTAATTTTTTTCATACAATAAGGTGGGTGATATGTTTCCACCTGACCACCTAAGAAAACATTTGGGTTATACATATCTGGTGGTATGTTACATGATGGATCAACCTCTAGGCCCTGCAGAAGTTTGCTAGGGACCTATGTACTTACAGTCGTAATAATTTTAAAATGGCAGTATCTCACACTCACATTTTTTAAATAAAAATATTAATAATTTCTGTGTTACCACAGATTCAATGAATACACACAGGTACGAGGAATTAACACAAATTCAGACGTGCAACTGGCTGGACTATGACTCCTTTATTTATTTAATATATATAGTAAGGCAAGTCACACTTCACAGCATATCTATCGTCCTGTTCAAGGGACAGTATTAATTCAAATGGCGTCGAGCCTTCAAATTTTTTTCCTATTATCAATTTATCTGGCCAATAGAAATGGGGACTACCAACTTTTAAATTTCAAATGGAAAAACCCCACTGCAAATACAATGGGTGTTTTTCTGTACGTTGGTTAGTCATCTTTAGGCTTTACTCTGCAAAAATATATTTAGTTTTGGAAACCCAATAATATCTCTCCCTCTTTCAAACTCCCCCCAATCAGATTACATGTACCCTCTTCTGCTCATTTCAACAACGCGTTCAAAAAAAAAAAGTCATAGACAGCGAATGCAAACATGAGGGTCTGTTCGTCAGTCCGTATGTGAACATCTAGTATTATGTTCATATCTCTAGTATTATCTGGAGGATTTTATATATTAAAACAGATTATTTCTCAAGAGACGATATTCTATTAAACTAACTAAGTTTTATGGCCCTATTCCTGGTAATAGTGATTTCCATATATTTTCCATATTATTTGTCAATTTCTACTTTTTTATAAAAACTCCATCTTTTCCCCCTATCGCTCGTTGTTCAAACTAAAACCACTAATCTGTTACGTCATACAATGTACTACTTGGCAGGCAGTGCGCTGTCTGTGTGTTTGTATTAGCGTTGCCACTCAAGTTCTAGAGATAAACCCAGATGTTCTTCTAAAAAAACCCAGAAATACCCAGATTATTTTATGCCTCAAATACACGGGATAGACGATGCTTACATAATCTTTTATGTGCATCTTTATCACAAATAATCTGTGTGCTACCAATTTTTATGTATTTCTTCATTTTTTTTTTTTTATTACCAAAAATTCACAATTAAATAAAAATGATTTTCATAACACCCCAATATATGAACTCTTGAAAATTAGATATTTTAACAGTAATATACTTACATTAGTTACATTAACAAAATGTTCCTCAAATTAAATATAAAATGTTAGTTTTAACTTGTTACTGTTGAAAAATGTCACTTGTCAGAGACTCGGCATCCATGTCGACAACTTCTCCTTCGTCAAGATCATATGCATGAATTGACAACGTGGAATCTTGATTGTGAAGTTCCAAAATCTTTGCATATCTCTGCCGACAACGTCCTTCACGCACATCTTCAACCACGCTTTTACTAGGATTAAACTTATGACAAACTCTATCTTTGGCAACTGCTTGCTTGGCTTGTATTTGATTGGAAACTGTTTCACACAAAAGCTTGTTGGTTTGTTTAGATTTAACTAAGTTAACCTTCGAAAACACTCTTTCGACGCATGCTGAGTAGTGAGGTAGTGCCATAAGCATGCACATGAGGTCAGCCAAAACATCAAATTTCTTCTGGTTATTAGCATCTGTTTCTTGTTGCAGTCCCAGCCAGAATATGGGCGGATCCTCATCTACTAGATGTCCAAAATCTTTTCGGTACGATGCCAGTTCTCGCCATTGATCAGATAGACGATCAAGGCTCTCTTCTGAAACAACTGTTGGGAACTGCGCTGCTAATGGAATGACAGATGGTTTGTTGATATCGAGAGCTTGCTTTGGATCCAACAGCTGCATTTACGCCAGAACACTGTTTTGTTCACATGGGAACCTGCGTCGTATTTGAGTACAAAGTTCAATCAGGTATGCCAATGCATCCTTGCGAAACTGGACTTCTTTATCTCGTAATGAGTGTCGCATTAACTGCGCTTCACATCGTCCACCCAGCTCAATGTAATTCAGTTTCTTGTGCACCTGTACATCCGAAGGATCAATGTCGGCAAGAGTGCGGTGATCATGCTGCAATACTTCCTGCCTAATAAACATACTGAGAAGAAAACAATACACTCTTGTTACACTTGTGTACGCTTTGTGAAGACGGAAGTTCTCGGACTGGAATTCCATGTTCATGACGTTAACTTTACCCAGTATGTAGCCGACAAATAGAAGCATGTGCTTCGTGCCAACAGTGTTCATCGTCTGCAGGATTTGCCCCGCACCGTCGATGTTGTCCACTGAAGCTTCGGATTGAAAATACAAGTGCAGAGCATCCCATTGCTCAAGGATCCTCTCAATGTCTGCTTCACGGGACAGCCAGCGTGTTTTACACAGCTTCAACACTTTATGTTTCTGGACCTGAACTACACCTTGTATTAACTGGGACTGAAGATTTCTTTTACTACTACGCGAAAAATAGAAGCAGACATTCTTTATGAAAATGTCAAGCCAAGATGGTTGGTGGTTGCTGGCAGCATTTGCACAAACCTGTAAACCACTTGCAGTCCCCATCATAGTGGCACAGTTGTCTGCAGCAAAACCAATGACGTTACTAAGCGGGATTTCATGCGTGCTCAACAATTTCTTAACAGCTGTAAACATGCCAAGACCAGTCCCATCCTCCACCTCAATGAGGTCTAACAGTAAATCAACTACTTTTCTTGTTTTTGTGTCACAAAATCGCACAACGACTGCCAACATCTGGTTCGTAGAAATGTCAGTACTCTCATCAACGAGTATAGAAAATTTCTGATTTCTGCAAATGTTTATAACTTCAAGCCGCTCAAAATGAGCAATGCCATACTGCATCACATAGGCAGCCTTGGTGCGCTTCAGTGGCATTTTTTGAGCAATTGTGCTGTCTGGAAATATCTGCTTGCAAGATTCAATCAAATGATCAGCTTGCGAAAACGGAGTATTATGTTCTGCCATGAAAGCCAACAACACTATCTCCGCTTTAGCAATTTTGTCTTGGAGACAGGGCTCTTTTGGTTTGATGAAAAACTTGTTAATGTTCAGAGTTTTGTTTTTGGCTTCGAAGTTTTTCAAGTGCTTCTGTGTGCTTTTATGTGTAAATAAAGCTGTTTTGTTGGCATTAGTTAATGTACAGGAACAGACCGTACAAATCGCAGCATAGCGATTACCAGAGTCCGGCTTTATCCAATCCTTCAGTTCGCTGTCTGTCAGCCATTCCGTACAAAAAGCCTGCTGATACCATGGCTTTACTTTTTTACGCGGTGGCGTGTGTGTCGTCATGCTACCACAACTACCTAGCGTACCTTCATCATTGCTCATTTTATAATCTTATACCTTGTAATAACAAACAAACAAAAATATGTTGTTTATCTGCTTAAGTCTAAAATGTAAAAAGAACACTTTATAACACATCGCAAAAATGACTAAGTATTGCAGACGACAGTCATTAACAGAATAACAGTAAATAGATAGCCGATGTAAACGAGTCAAAAAACAACGTTATTGATGTGGTTAAAAACAAGAATTGAATTTACGTGGAATAAAAAATATATAGCACATACTGTTTTACATTTAATTATAATATACATGTCGGCGTCTGTGGCCTAATGGATATGAACGCAGTTTCATAATCCAGATATACCAGGTTCGAAACCTGCTGCAGGCGGTTTGGTAGCAGATCGCTTTGTGTGGATTTTTTACAATGGTATAAGCGCCGTACCGTTCAGAAAGCAATGGCAAACTACTGAATGAAAAAAAATTGCCTAGAAAAATCACAAACAGCCAATAAAAGCCGGGGTTGATTGCCACGTCCTGTAAAGGATAAGCAACTAACTTATAATATACATATAATGTATAATGCTCAGTGCACAGAATATACATACATTGTAATTGCCAATTGTCAAATATACCCAGATTCATGCAGATTTTGAAAAAAAAATTATCCAGATACCCAGACGGAAGCCCAAAAACCCAGATCTAGTAAGAAATAAACAGCTGTGACATCACTGGTTTGTACATTTCCCACGATGTGACTATAGTAAGCGACATGCCTGTGGCATTTCCGGCGTTTTATTCAAATCTGCCAAACAATACTACTCGCGTTCGCTGACACTTTGTGTTGTTTCAAACCAACACGTGACAATGGTAACATTATTCTGTCTCTCCTCTCTCTCGCCTTCGTGTCGCTCCTTCCGTCTAGAACGAAAATTACGTTGAGATTTTGCTTCAAACATGTTATGTGGAAAAAGAATTACGCCCGATTTTTTTCAAACATGTTCTATTTTATTTTACCCTACGTTACTGTCTGCTACAATCAACACGATTTCTGGCGTGGGCGAAGAAGAAACCTCACAACTCCACTATTTTTATTTCTACATTATTTTATCGTTATAAACAAATGGTATTATTACTATTGGATCGGTGTATCAATGTATATCATCACAATAAACAAACACCACTGTAAAATGTTGACTTAAATATACATTAGAAGCATTATAGACGGTTTAAGGAACAGAAGTATGATACACCGTGAGGAAAAGAAATCCATGACCTTTAAGTATTTTTAGAATCTAATCCGAAAATGACCCTATTATTATGAAACTTGGTGACAATTATGATAACAATATCCCTTTTCGAATTTCGAGTCTCAAATTTCGAATTTCATATTTCGCGCAACGAATTTTACGCCTTGCAGGTGGTGCTGCATACAACTGTAATTCCTCTGCTGCAAAATTGCGTTCTCTGAAAAAGAAAAAAACGGCTATCAATTTTCTTCGACAAAACAAAAATTATGGTGCGAAACGACTTCTTAAGGAGTTTCCAAACAAAGGATGGACTTTAGGCGGACTGACATATCTTTTGCAAAAGATAGACCCAACCGGCACTGTTGAACGTCGTAAAGGCACTGGCCGAGCACGCACTGCGCTCACCGATGACAACATCAATACTGTTAACGAGAATGTGCAAAGTCAAGAAGGACGTCCTCGAACACATCTTTCCCAGCGTCAAATTGCTCGTCAAATAGGCGCTTCTCAAAGATCCATGGGCAGAATCATCAAAAAGGAACTTCAGTTAAAATGTTTGAAGAAACATCGGACGACAGAGTTGACTGAACGCAACAAAGAGTCACGGCTTTCCCGGTGCCAACTGTCACGTAGACATTTATGATCTTAAATTGCCTATATTTTCCTCTACCTTTCTTTCACCCGTATCCTCTATTTTTTTAAATTTTATTATCACTCTTTTCCTTTATCCTGTGTTTTTTTTTCGCATTCGTTCGTTTGCGACTATATACATTACTTTTTTCCCATTCTCACTTTCGCCAGTTTTGTTTCTCATTTAGAGACGCAGTTCTGTGCTGATAAACGAGTAACTTGATTACGTAGATGTCAGTCTCTGCCGGTCGAACGATAGCTATGAATATACGGTTCTCGCCAGACATTCGTCTGCAGTTTTCCCGGTCAGAGCGCTGCCTGACTAGATTTCTGGGTCTGAGAATTCGCTCCGTCGGACATGGCAGGCAGACGGTTTGTCTACATTTTGCAGAAAACCGCGAGAGTTTCGTCGGGATAGCCCGGCGAAGGGTGAGATTACTCTCGGCACGGCAGACGGTTGTCAGAGAGTTGCAACTGACACGCGTACTCTCGGTCACTGATGGCCGTTACGACATGCGTTAAGCTGACGTAGGTGTTAAACGTAGTGGAGACGGAAAGGGGAGATAATTTCGCTTGGCGAAATAGTTGGGACCCCTTTTGTCTGTTTAATAGATATTAACGAATGTTTGAAACTTTCTTGTCATTCTCCAACTTGCAGTAGACAGAATCACGCGTGCTAGTGAATGAAGCTTATATAGCGAAGTTCCTAGTTTCTCGTCAAATTTTGCCGAGTTTCTAATACCTATCTAGTGAATTATCCTAGTCGTTGTGAAACTGTAATTCTGTTTGGAGGTGAAATATCATATATTATTATCTAGTATTCTGTGAAGTGTTTAAAGTGTTATTTCACTAGTTAGATTTGGTGCAGAGCGCTTAATTCATAAGTCTGTATTATTTTCTAGTGACGTGTCTCAGTGGAAAGCAGGATAAATTATATTTCTAGCTTAAATTCAGTCGGCTAATAAATGAATTTAATTTTACTGCTAAAATAATCAGACGAGAGAATATATTTTAAAACTAACTTATAAATACTAGAAGCCTCATGAGTGTTGACGGAATACGCTCTTGTTCCCAATTCATGAGGATTGATGATTTTAAATATAACTTACTTCACGGGAAGTTTTAATAATAATAAGTCAAGCTGTAGGCTTGCCGTTTAAAATGTAAGATTATAACGAGTACATATTCTGTATAGTATATTATATGTTGTTTTTCTTCATTCAGTGAATACTGGGGTGAACCCAACTTGCCGGCGTTTAGTAAAGAGACATACTTGTGAGAAGCATAGACATTTCCTATCTTTAACCACGTGGGGTTTTTTTCAAGTAACACTGGTCTGACAGTGCATGTGCCATCAGAGATAGACAGTAACACCAATCCCACTAACGGTTTCTAAGGACTAGAAATATGTACTGGGTTTTTTTAGCCAGTTCATATTGCTCCACAAATTTAAATGTACATGCTGCTTGGCGGCGAGAATAATTACAAGAAATAACATTAACATTTCCGACACTATTGAAAGAGTGGATAGTGAACCAAGACTATCTGTTGAGAGCAGTTGTCCACTGGTCATCTTTTCCAAATAAAGGGAATCCTCGTGTTTCTGAACTCTGTGTGCCCGTTTAAACTTGCTTATCAAACCTGATTCAAGTGACATTAACAGTAAATCTAAAATTTAACTGGTGAAGTGAACGCTCCCCGAAAACAGTGGAAGAAACCTGTATTTGTAGAGCTGGGATTCGCTTTATCCAAAGAATCCAGATTCACTGTAGAGAAGTGTCCTAAGGTTGCGCCAGACGGTGAACAACCCTCAAGTTTTTTAGGTAAGCACGAAAGCCTGGGTACCCGGATGAAAGAACCGAGTGAAAGTGACGGAAGGATGTTCGTTGTTTAATGCACTCATGTTTTGTAATTTTTCCTTATGAAAGACTTGCTGCTTAATTTAATTGTTCCTTTAGAATAGATACTGCTGTCATAAGTCAGTTCTTACCTTCAAGAAAGGGGACAATATTAGACCCTAACCATATGCATCTATAACTCTTTGGGCCATCATCTGTCATCCTAACGGGGCTGTAGGCTAAACCTAGAGTTAAGATCATAACGGGGCTATCATCCTTGTAGCATTTTTCTTGAATTTTATGACTATTTGTATATGTTTTTCCTTGATGTATTTCTTTAGGTGTTGTGAGAAGATTTCTTTAGATGATAATTAAAAATCTCTCTTGAACTAAATCAGTGCGTTGGTCAGCTCGTTCTAGCATATATATATTCATTGTTATAGATTTCCCACGTCTGTGCGTTTAACTGTCGTCTCGTGTATGTGCGTGCCCGTGAGTAGATAGAAATATATGTTATATATATATATATATATATATATATATATATATATATATATATATATATATATATATATATATATATATATATATATATATATATCTGTGTTTAGACTGTCTGACGCCTTAAAAGCTGTCGTAGAGGATAGGTGAGAGAGAGAAGAATTTTTTTTCGCTTTCAGAGACAGCCTCTATATCACATTCTATCATCTCACTCGTGGAATCTATTTCCTTTACTAACTCACACTGTGACTCTCACTCATTCCAACCTATTCAGAAGGGACCAACCCAAGTCTTAATTCTCCTATCTAAAATCTACGACACCAACATCTTTTGCGTCGCTTCCCAGAGTATAAACTGAGTTTCATATTTTTCACGGATGAAACACTTGTTACTGTTGCTCGGCCCACCAATAGTCAGAACGATCGGGTGTATGCACCGGTTGTCACCAGAAAAATAAACATATCTGCTAATCGGTTGCTGCGAGCAAAACCAACGTTCAGCAAATCATTAATGGTTTATGTTGGTGTCTCATCACTGGGCCGCACTGGAATTCATTTTGTTCAACCTAGTATCAAGATAGATGGCGATTACTACCGCAACAACCTGTTGATGAAGTGCCTTCTTCCTGACATGAGGGAAATGTCAGAATTCTTCATCTTCCAGGGCGCCGCCTGCTCACCGTGCTAGGGATACAGTTGCGCTGCTTACTCAGGAGACACGTGAATTCATCGAACCGTATTTTGGTTACCAAATAGTCCAGATCTTAACATTCGTTGACTATGGGATTTGGAGTGTTTTGCAAGAGAATGTCTACCGAAAGAAAACTGGCAACGTGGATGAGCTAAGAGAGCGGATAAAGCAGGCATAGGATGAGCTAGAATAGCGCACAATTTATGCGTCAGTGAGAAAGTGGCGCACCCGAATTCGCGCATGTGTTGCAGTTGGTGGCGGACATTCTGAGCACTAAATGAAATAAGCAAAATGTAGGTAAACATTTTCTCACCATTTGTACCAAATTTCAAAATAATTGGGTCATTTTCGGCCGAATTTTTCAAAATATTTAAAAGTCATGGATTTCTTTGCCTCACGGTGTAGACAGTTGGAGAAACAAAAGCGTTATAGACAGTTGGAGGAACAAAAGCATTATAGACAGTTGGAGGAACAAAAGCATTATAGACAGTTGGAGGAACAGTTAATGATTTCAAAATAAGAATACAGAAGACTAGAGGAGCTTTCATTGCACTAGGAAATAAATTCGACATCAAAAGAAGTCAAGTCCAAGATAATAATCAGAACCTTTCGACCAAGACTGATGATGACTTGCTGGTAGTCCATCCAGCTCTCATCTGACTTACTCCACTCTTCTCCTTTGAATATATTTTGAAATGTGGTCGCCTGTCTAATAGTCGCCTCTGCCTGAGCCAGCCATGACATCCCCCCCCCCCTTTATTCTTGCTCTCAAGACAAGTTTTTTTAAGTAGACAAGTTAGTATATTATTCTATTGGATATATACATATATTTCATTATGGATATATAAATGTTCCTCTTGGATAATCAACCATCATTCTGAAATTTGCAGTGTTTGCCTAATGACACTAATAAACTAATTGAACTTTTTCTACAATTGCTGTGTTAAATTTGGACCATTTGAAAACCATTAAGCGAGAGTGGTTATCACTAAATCTAAAGGGAAGAATGAATTTGGGTTGAAATAATGAGCAAAAGTCAAAAATCTCCATCTCAGGCGGAAAGCCTGTAGCATTTGAATAACAACAACATCAAAATGATTAACTCCGATTGAAAAAAACCCCAATATAACTACTTGCACATTTAACTGACTCGGGCACATATACATTACATTGGCACCGTGACCTGCCCTTTTCTTTAGTGAAAGCAGACAGGAATAATCACTATAATTGATCCAAGTCAAGAACAACAGCAGCAACAACAGCAGCAACAACAACAAACGTTGTATACACAACAGCAACAACAGCTACAACAACAGGCGTTATATGCACAGCAGCTACAACAGCACCAGGAAATGCAACAGGCAAGCGTCCATCCTGCTAACATACCCTTACCTGTAGAGGCCGAACCCACAATGACCGCGTTGCAACGGATAACAGACACGCTATCCAATGTAGATCACTATAATAAGTATAACCAAATTCGCTCGGTTATAACCCCCTTCACGGGCGATTCTAACACATTTCGGAGATGGCTAATGAACAGACACAGATATGTGAGCAACAATACATATTGCCGGAGAGAACCAGAGATCAACAATACATATTACCGGAGAGAACCAGAGATCAACAGTACATATTGCCAGAAAGAATCAGAGACCAACAATACCTATTGCCGGAGAGAATAAGAAAGCACACTACATAACTACAATAGAAAATCCCAGATCAAGTATCGAGACAACAGCAACAAAACGGGTCGCATAGCCACTGTCGACAGCCACTGGAACAGTCTCAATAAAAGAGATTGTCGAAGGATCGTCATGTCCAAAGAAGCCTTTACTAGGATGAGCAAAGTAATGAAAAACAGAGACATCACCATAAGCACAAAAATTCACTTACTAAGGGACTACGTGTCGTCCGTTCTTTTACATGGATGCGGATGTTAAACAATGAATAAGCAAATGGTGAAAAACTGGAGGCAGCGGAAATGTGGTTTTTGAGAAGGATACTGAGAATACCGTGGACAAAGAAGAAAGCAAATGCCGAGGTATAGACAGCTGCGGGTGTTTATAGATAGCTCATCAAAACCATCAGGAAAAGACAAATGAAATTTATTGGACATATTAACAAAAGGGTATGAGTAGAGGAATTAGTCTTATGTGGGACAATACCAGGCAGGAGAGAAAGAGGAAGGCAGAGAAAGATATAGGTGGAAAGCTTAAACAACTGGGCAACAAACAACAGCATGGGCAACAACAACCTCATTAGACATTCAAAAGACACAGAAGATTGGAGGGTCATGATCGCCAATGTCTGTTCCAGACCAGGCACTTGAAGAAGAAAATGAAGATTAATAAAATATTAAGAAAAACGACTACATGTCATAAAAATAACAAGGAAACTAAGTAACGACTTGTAGTTTTTTTTTCTTTCTGATATACTTTTACATTTTAATCAGACATTATAAATACATATTGAAAATGTATTATTACATTTGTTACTTGTGTACACATTTAACTGTTTCCCATTATCAATAGTGACACGTACACATATTTGTTTATGTTTATTTATTTTGTAGGTGACCAGTGGCTGTCACTTGTCAACTAGGACGTAACATTTGTATGTAACCAGTGCCTGTCTCTTGTCACTTCGGAAGGAAAATAATTTGTGTCTGTGACCAATGTCTGTTTCTTGTCAACTCGGACAGAACATTGTGTCTGTCAGTAGTGAATGTGTCTTGTCAACTAAGACGTAAAATTTGTAAGTAACCAATGTCTGTCTTTTGTCACTTTGGAAGGAACATACATAGTGTCTGTGACCAGTGTTTGTTTGTTGTCAACTCGGAAGGAACATAGTTTCTATCAGTAGTGTCTGTGTCATGTCTGCTAGGACGGAACATTTGCACGTGACCAGGGTCAGTCTTTTGTCAGCTTGGACGGAACATTTTGTCTGTAAACAGTGTCTGTGTCTTGTCAGCTATGACGCACGATTTTGAATGTAAAATCTTTAGTTACTACTGTGGGACATACATTGTCATATACAATTAGATATTGAACATATTTATTAATTATTGAGATATATTTATCACGAGTATAAGTTACACAATTTTTTGGGGGAAAAGAAACATAGCAGATGGTATACTAGAAACAAACTCAAACACAACCAGCTGGCTTTATAATTATTTAATGTATAGAAAAATTTCACTTGACATAATAATCAAGTTTTAAATCATGGTATTTATTTTACTTATTTATTTGTCTCTCCTTGTTTTACAGATACTTCCCTAATAAAATACTAAATGAACAAAAACAAACCTGTGAATAAAATGTAAATTGTTGTGGTCGTGAATTTGAGAAGGACAGATTGGATGAAATGGGAGAATAAAAGATAATATTAATCTTTATGTTAGTCCACTAGTTTGAAGAAACTGCCTCTCCTCGGGAAATAGTCTACTAGAAATCCCTAATGTAATGATAATTCTGGCAGCTAAACAGGATGTTTTCTGGACAATAAATTTTTTCTCAGGAATTCTACAAACAGACTATGTAAAGCACACAAGATTGAAACAGAAGTTTTGGTGTCCAGCCACGTTAACTAAAATATGCTGACTCACTAGAAGGTAGTTTAATTATGGCTCAGCCCCCAGGGTGTAGATTTATGTTTAAAACGAAATAAAGCCCAACTAAAGATAACAAGATAAATAACAACAGACTCTGTTAAGCTAAATTTACAAAACAAATATAGATTCTCACAACTCTTAAAGATTTACAATGAACAAAATTGTGTAGTTTCTTATGTTTAGAAAAAACAAAACTATGATCATCATATGGAACAGGAGACCTTTTCTATGGTAGTTTTGCTGGTAGGAGTTATACTCATCTCCTTAAGGACTGTAGTAGTTGCGGAGATGATTGGTGTTCGGACTCTCTTGCGTTGGTCTGCCCCAGCACTTAGGTAGCATAAACAGGCCATATGATTCAGGGGTGACAGAGTTTGCTTCCCTGGACTCAGTGCACATCACAAAGTAAGTCAGACCTGCTGAATACATCTTCTGCTATAGGAACTGTGAGTTTGAGTCCTCTGGTAAGGGGTGTTTGTTAAAGAGTGGGTTACAGGTTGAAAGGATATGGTATGTAGGGGTAAACTGGATTTTGGTATGGTCACCTAGTTTGTACCCTCAACTCGTAACCTGGTTTTGTACCTTAGACACGTAACCTGGTTTGTAGGGTAACCTGGTTGGACTGGAGTGAGAAACAATTGAAGTCCCATTAGCGGTGTTTCAAAAGCAGTCATCTCC
This sequence comes from Oreohelix idahoensis, assembly GCA_024509875.1. Taxonomy (NCBI): domain Eukaryota; kingdom Metazoa; phylum Mollusca; class Gastropoda; order Stylommatophora; family Oreohelicidae; genus Oreohelix; species Oreohelix idahoensis. Next base: position 41,626 of record JAMPIV010008348.1, read on the forward strand.
TATGTCTAATGGGCGATAAACATCCATCAGAAATCAAATTAACACAATCATAACTAACATTCAGTAACAGTGTGTTATATATTATCTATGAAATACTTCTACTTAACTGAAATTATAGTGTACCTGGAGTTCTAAACCTCTATCGGGCTGTCTGCTTATTTACAGCAGTGGTTTTCCACATTTGGGCAGTGAGATTTAACAAACTGTGAGGTTTTGGGGCTGGGGTCATCAAATGGCTGAAAACCACTGGTTCGCCTTGTGCCCATAGAGCAGTATTTTAACTTTTGGGTCACTGTCATCAATGGATTGAGAACCACAGATTAATCGTTTCTTATGCTGCTCTGAACATGTTGGGGTGTCATTGCTGCCGAGGCTTGAGAATCCCTGTTTTACCTTTTTGCCACTTGAGCAGTAAATCATGTTGGGGGTTCCTGGTATCAAAGGCTTGAGAACCGCGAGCTTGTATTTCGTCAAACGAGTGGTAACATTCATTAACTGGCTATATAAGTGTATACATTCTAATAGTCCTAGTTACTGTCTGAAATATTATATGAATAACTGCTAATAAAATAGTTCTTCAATCATAGAAAATGGTATGCATAGGAATGCATTAAATACATGCAAGGGACATTCCATGATGAAAAGCAGATTAATGTCCAATATGAGACACAGGGAAAAGAAGTGTGATTGAAGACACCCTTATCAAGTTTGTAGTCTTGACAAATAACACTGGAACATTATGACTGAGATAATGACGATGAAAGAGAGTATAGAACTTTACCTAATAAAAGACACTGAAATAATAAGCTGTAGATAAACATATGATTATTCATGATATAAAATTTAAAAAAAAAAATGTTAGATCCACTTACTCGCTCAAGGATTCATTTCGGATTTAGCAAAGGTAACCCCGTTCCGGGGTCCATGAATGCCTCTGCTCTGTTTGGCAGTTAAAGGTAGAATGACTTAAAATTTCCTCCAACAATTTTCCACTCGCATCTCCCCTTGACCTCTTGGGTGGCCTCATTGCAAATTCTACGTTGGTCCCAGAGGTTTCAAGTTATCTTCATTTTACTGCCCCGGGTATCCACTGTCCAGGGGCAAGACAGAGTTCATTCCTCTTCCTTGATTTACGCGCATCCAATTAGTGATACAAAAGGTTCACTTCCGGGGCAGGCTGTCAGTCCAGTGACCATGTCAGGATAATTTATAGGCTTGAGCCGTGGGGAATCGCGGGGGTTATCAAGTACTCTTCATTCACTCATAACCCTCCACTCCCAAAGAAGCATAGGCTTTCAACAAACAAATGCCAAGTCATCCTGTCACGTGCCATCATCTCAAGTTCTTTCCACGTTCTCCTCATCATTTTCACCTCTGTTTCCAGTTCTCTTCTCCGTGTGCTTCTTGATCTACCTCTGCCTCTCTTGTTCTGGAGGTTCCAGAACAAGGACTGCCTTGTAATGCTATCAACAGGTTTCCTCAGTGTGTGTCCAATCCATCGCCATCGTCTTCTTCTCATCTCTTGTTCCACAGGCATTTGTCTGGTTCTTGTCATCAGTTCCACGTTGGTAACCTTGTCATACCATTTTGATTCTTCTATTCTACGCAAGCACTCATTTATGAAATTATGTAGCTTTTTGGTAGTTGTCTTTGTTGTTCTCCGTGTCTCAGAGCCATACAATAGGACTGACTTCACATTTGAGTTAAAGATTCTTATTTTATTTTTGTATTGGATCCGATTTATCTTCATCTCCTTATATTTCCCAATGCAATGAAAGCCCCTCTTACTTTTTGTATTCTTATTTTGATATCACTGTCTGTCCCTCCAACTTTGTCTATATTGCTGCCAAGATATGTGTACGATTCTACGTCTTGTAGTGGTGTTTCTTCGTTCAACCCTTTTATCATTAAGTGCATTTATTCTCATTATTTTTGTCTTTTCACTGTGTATTTTCAGACCCAGTCGAGTGTTTTCTATTTGTCTTGCATCTGACTACGGTTATAAGACAGAAAGGGAGCCGCGCTGGTGTAATGGCTGCGGCGTTGTACTGGCGACCAGGTGTTCATGGTTCAAACCCGGGCGTCAGCGTTTGAAGGAATGTTTACGGCCGGAAATTTAACTGAATAACCGGAAAGGCTCCTGTGATAAACCCTCTGTGGATGGGAAGCTGCGAAGCTCCTGACCGGGTTGGCAGGAAAGTCCTCAGGTTCCCCAGCCTCGCAATGACATGTCATTGGGCCGAAGAGCTGAAAGCCCAAGTGCCGCTGGTTAAGAAAAAAAAAATAAGACAGAAAAGCCAAGTCATCAGCAAAATTCAGATCATCCAACTGCTTAGTAAGAGTCCCCTGGATTCCTTTTCTGTTGTGTGTTGTCGATGTTCTCATAACCCAGTCTATTGCTAATAAAAAAAGAAATGGAGACAAGAGGCATCCCTGTCGCACTCCCGTTCTTATACCAAACGGTTCTGTAAGCTGTCCTTCATGAAGAACTCTGCATGTCATTTTTTCATATGGTTTTTTCATTAAATTAATGATCTTCCGGGGACCTCCATAATGCCTCATTAATTTCGAAAGTGATTCTCTTTCTACTTTGTCAAATGCCTTTTCATAGTCCAAAAATCCGATGTATAGTGGTGAATTCCATTCCAGACTTTGTTCAACTATTATTCTCAAAGTGGCTATTTGGTCTGTACAGGATCTGTTTTGTCGAAAACCTGCTTGTTCATCTCTCAGTTTCTTTCTTGTCTATGAACTCTTTTAATCTCTCGAGGATAATCCTGTTTAATACTTTTCCTGGCACTGATAGTAACATTATTCCTCTATAATGTGTGCACACTTGTAAAGTTCCCTTCTTATGCAACTTAATCAGACATCATTCCTTTCATTCTGCTGGTATTCATCCCAGACCTTACCAAGTAATTTATATAACATTTCTGTAGCCGTGTCGATATCTGCTTTGATGGCCTCTGCTGGAATGAAATCTGATCCAACGACAAATGAATAATTGGCGAGAGTGTGGTACACTTGTATTGTTCATGAGTTCCCCGTGTCTATTTTGTAAAGTGAGTCTTGTGGTGTCCTCAAGATTTATACACAATATAACTGTGAACATTAAACTGTTAGAATCTCGTCTATTACATACTCCAGCTTAGTCAACAAAAAAGTAATATTATTTTCTCAGAGAAGAAAACAAGAAACCATAAATAATATGACGCATACACATACATAAATCTTTTTTTTAATGGTAACGGAAAGGACAAAAAAAAAAAAAAAAAGAGAAAAAAACATACGTCAGTTCGTAACATTTGATTACGATTTTTTTAAATTCACAAACTCAGTAATTATTAAGGTGGCTGGACTTGTCTGGCAATACGTGAGGACTGGAAATGTGATCGACAACAAACAAAGCTCCTCCTCTAAACCTCCCCTGATACATTCTCCCTGTCTTCTCATACCATTAATCTGTACATCCAGAACATTCTCCACGATATTTAACAGCTCTGTCCTCGAAGACTGCATTATTCCAAACTCACATCTGCAGAGTCCAGTGCTTTCTCTCAACTCCGCCGTATAACTATTTTTAACACATAAGGAAGGGAAACCCTAGGCCTGTAAACAGTAAATAAATATTATTCAAACATTAAGGTATTCTCCCTGATAGTATGATTCGCTTGCATAGCTAGGCGTGGTTGTTGCACGGAAGGTCCTAGGTTCGAGTCCTGATAAACCACTCACGTTTGTTGTTTTTCTGTTATCTAGTTTTCTACTTCTTTATTTCTCAGGAGTGCATGAAAACATAAAGTTTGTCTAATATTTATTCGATGTTGAAATACATCATCACCAAGCCTGCTAATATGTGAGGAGACATTGTTGTCTGGCGCACGTACTTGAACCTGCGAGATAGGATTAATCAGCTGATCTATTGATCTTTCTACAGACCTCACACTAATAAAGCCTTGGTCTCTAACTATCACCATGTACACAACATCCTCAAACAGCTGATCATCAGTAAGTCTCTACTCTCCAACGCATTTCATCTTTGGATTCACGAACATCCATAACTCTGACAACCATGGAGTATTAATACCCACATTCTTTTGCCTGAGGCTACCTTTTCAACTTTTAATCTATGACCTTCCGTCGTGTTATTACTGCTTTATTCCATCTCCACATTTGGCCAAAATTGATAAAAGATCATGAATCGACCTTATATAGTTTAATCTATCCTCCTACACAAAATCACACGGTTACCAGTTTGAATCCTCATATGACATTTAATTTTAATGTGACACGGCATTCTTTTCAACTACTAACTCAAAAACTTTGAACACGTTTTTCTCAACACAAGTTCGTGAATGGCACATACTTCTTCTTCTTCTTCGTTCGTCCTGAAAAGGACGTTGGTTGCGTTGTGTCCGTTTACAGCGAAGCTACAATATTTGCGCCTTTCGGCCGACACATCCGACCTCAGCACGGCACTTTTGGGACAGGGTCAGCCTTCCTCTTTGATCCCTACTCACTCAGCCAGACTGCAGTGATGCAGCCTGTCTCCAGGACCATCACTTAGAGGTGGACTAGGGTCTTGGTCAGCCCTGGTTCGCCGACCCTGACGCAAGCAGTCTAGCCATGGGTCGCTAACTGCATTCCTCACTGCTGACGCGTCTTAGGTCCCGGAGGCATGTTGACTGGATTGTGGTGTACAGAAAAATGGCACATACAGCCAAAAACAAACAAGCGTGGAACGTCCTTTTTTATACATTGTATTTGCATTACCAAGCAAGCAATTTTGTATCATTATGATTAGAAACTAGAGGAATATGTTTTAAAAAACAGTTCGCTTCTGCTTTTCATGAAACTCCCAGCAGTCCCGTCACTCACGCACATTTTTTCAGTTGTGCAAAACACTATGGTTTTTTTCTCAGGAAGCTGTAGTGGGAACAGTCTTTGAGCCATGGGATGCTTTACTTTGTAATTCCAATTTACCTGACAACTGTGCTTGATCATCTCGAATCAGATAAGAAAATGAACACAGCATTTACTTAATATACTGCACAGCGGAGGCGTCCTTAAAGTAGTTGGCAACCAGGGCGGATCGTACCTTTGGCACCCTCCACCATAAAGAAATACACATGCAAGCATATGTTTAACAGTAAGTAAGTCTACTGTCATAATTTTGTCTGATGGTACTCCATTCCGGGCTGTCACGTGGTGTGGACCGTCCCCTCACACCCCCCTTAGTACGTCAGTGCAGACCAGACGATTACTGTTTCTGAGATACGTCCTTAATAGGGTATTATGACGAAAACAAATTGATATCTGACTATTCTGTTTAAAAAGCGTGTAGGTTATGATTAAAACTCATAACGATTATATATGTATTATATACTCACTAGTAAAGGAAATGACATCATATCTATAAGTACAGTAGCAGATACGAATTTGAAGCAGACGTTTGGGTGATCGTCTGCTAGAGAGAGATGCAGTTTGTGTCTTAATGTGAGCGGACGGATGTGTATGAGCTCCTGCAGTCTAATGTGTTTTTCTTGCGTTTTACCATCACTAGGGCATCAATATACTATGTTGAGGTGTTCCTAGTTTACTCTCAGTCAGGAATTATATTATGACTACGATGCACAGCGTCTCCTTAGCAAACGGACTGCCTGATGACTTTATGAAGACTGCATATTTCTTCCTTTGCCTTTTGTAGTGGTGTTTGATGGTATTGTATGATGTTGATATTACTAAATGTAATCGTATGAGGCCAGCTGTGAAGGCTCCTGAGATAAAATGTAGTTGAGAATTGTCAGAAGGCCTTTCTTGCTACCACTACGACCTCACACTTAATTTTTTTTAATGAATGTGGCTACGTAAAGTGTCTAGGGTTATGATATGTAGTGTGGTGTAATAGGTTATAGATATACCCACAGATATTTAACAAGACTAATAATATTAATAAATGTTAAAATACACTGAACTAACTCACGTGTGTAAAATTTTTTGATAGAATTATATTACATTTATTTTGTTCTGGATCAATTTTTTAGGTTGACCAGAACTTAAAAGGATTTAGAGATTATGAAAGAAATGCATGGAATATTATATCATAAATGCAATAGTGTACATATATATGTACTATACTAGTTAGTTTTATTAAAATGTTCTAGTAGTCATCTACTTGGGAGGATAGTTAATGTTTGTGCTGTTGGGGTGGCCTCATCACACCTGTCTATATTGACTACACAGTGTCCAGAAAATGGTGGGAATTTTTTATGGGGGTATGAGTAACTACACAGCGTTGGTGAATGTCCAGCAGACCAGAGGCTCACTCATCTTGTAGTTGTAGCTCTGGTGCTGAAATCAGGTGGTCCCACCTCTCCGTGCTGGCGGGCAATAATGGTGGTCTCTGTCACAAGTACTGCACAGATACACTCGAGTAAAGGCACCAACTGAATAGACACTGCTTTGTTGACAACAGAAACTCACAGCTCTGCAATCAAAGTATGGGCCATGTGTCAAAATCTATTCTCTACCCACGTCTGGACACAACACTGACACAACAACCACATCATACAGACAGGTCAGATCTCTCTGACCAAACAGCACATTTACCATGGTGGTTTTACATCAGATAGATCCTCCCAGACCATAGATTCTGAAAAATATTTATTAGTTTTCTGCCCTAAAAGAGGATAGGTAATATGTTTCATTATTCTCAACACTTGATCTGTCTTGCCTAATCCTTGCTGGAGTTTATGTACATTGTTGGTCCCTAGACCCTGACTAGGGCGGGGGGTCTAGAGCAAATCCCTACTTGTTTGTAAGGCTAGATTTCGATATGGCAGTATCAAATCACTCGAACATGAAACAATATTCAAAATATATAAGGAAATAATTTCAATCTTACCAGATTATGAATAAATAACACAGAATTGCTAGCAAAACTCAGCTGAGCTGCTGGCTATAGTATGGCGTCCCTAAACTTCTTACACTTTCTTTCATATGGAAATCACCACACTTTAAAATCTGTGTCTATCACTGAACAACTATTGAGAAATGACCCCCAAATCCGCGTCTAAGCGCCGACAATATGCTTGTCTGTGGCCAATCACTGCCTAGGTATTATTATTTAGAAAATTCAAATTTCCTACCATAAAGTCTTTTCAGTCATGCTTCAGTCAAGTATGGATGGTTATCTGTTAGTCTGTCCGTCTCTACTTGTGTTTCTACAAAATGTACTTGATTTTTGAACCAACCTTTCTCTCCCCTCCAAAATTTTGTCGTTAAAAGTTATTTTTAGACACAGCCACCACAATATCCCCTCTCCTCCATACCAAGTAGATTTGAACACCTGCGTCTCGAGGTCGTGTTTTTTTTGTGCAAAATAGCGACACTTTTAGATTCAATACAGTCTGTCGATGATGTAAACTACACTGTCTTTTGTCATTATCTTCAATATTATCTATCCGTCTGTAAAATTAAGAACATATTAGTTCACTGCTCAGAATAGGCCATCCGGCCAACTAATTTTTATATTCCTAACATTAATATTAAGAAAAAAGTACTTTTTAAATTTTGTAATATTTCGAACATCTGCGTTTAGCCGCTGAATTCAAATCAAGGGCTTGGTATCGCAAAAGCGTCCATTCCGTACCTCGTGTCAATTTGGGGGACGTGAATTTTTACTTTCCTCCCCCCCCCCCCCCCCCCCCCCCCCAATTGCGTCTCCTTAGCCTTTCTAGTCTCACGCAATCTTTCCAGTCATATTTTTTTCCTTTTTGATCCGCCGTTCCCCTCCTGCCTAGCAAGTCAATTTTTATGGAGGATGATGACCCGCGGTCTAGGCGATCATGTACTACAGCAGCCTACGCATTATGTTTTTATCCTTACATGTTATCTTTGAAGGTATTTTACCGTTGTATCTCTGTCAATTTCACTACACCTTTGGGCTAGAAAAGATTTCATGGAGCTGTTTAACAAATGCCATTACATTGTGAATCGTCAATTGTTTAAGAGGTGTTGTCAACTAATTGACTTTATATTGATCCGTGTCTGTCGAGTTCCCCTACGTTCACTTTGGCCACATGATATATTTATCCGAACAATATATTTTAATAGACGGCACGCATCAATGGTAACACCAAAAATGCCACTCTGGACACATTCAGTTTTGAAGGACATGTTGGCATCAGTTGTCATAAACTGACCCACTTGGCGAAAAATACAGAACAGGCGGTATATTTCTTTGTACAATTTGATGGAAGATGTGTAACACATTTACTGAGGCAGCTGGGTGCATATTAGAAAACCTTTTTTCAAAGTGACACGTAAATTGTATTAAAACATAAAACAATTATCAATTATACAATCGACTTTTATTATCTGAAAAAATCATTATTGGAAAACTCTACCTTCTGATTCTAAACTATATTACCGTTAACGTAATTTGCTTTAAACTAAAGTGCCACATTACTGACAAGGCAGAAGAACAGGAAGGGGATTTGTATACTCTTGGAGGTCATAAAAATGAAGTAAGTGCACAATATAATGTTTCATTAACAATTTTTTCTCCTTTTTCTAACTTTCTCTTTTTAGCAGGACAGGTACATTTTGAGATGCCATATCTCAAGATTGAATTTTTGGAATGCTCTGAAACTTTGCAGAGTATTTCTTAACAATCTAAACCGTGTCCTGAAGCAAATTGTGCTTTGTCGTCTCAATTCGTTTTATTTTTACAGATGTTTTGCATACTAATGAGGTTCGATAAATTTCCAATTTTTTTTTACAAATGGTCACTTATAGGACATGCTATTTTTTTATATCCCAAATATTTTTGGTTTAGGATATAGTGCATTTATTTGTGGACTTGTATGCAGAAATTCAACTCTAAATGTTGAGAAATAATTATGTTATGTGGGTTTAAAGTAACCCTCATATTTTTATACTGCGGCGGCCATTTTGAATAGCTAATTAGCACAATTATGCAATCGCTCATATGGTCCGATTTGTTTCTTACCAAGGAGCACTTTGACATGTATATGCAAAATGTAAAGTTATATATAAGAAAAATTCGTGTTTCTACCCTACGGCTACCTTAAGGCACTGTTTTACTATTAAAAACAATAAATTGGCAACACTGGCAACTTCAATACCTTTGCGCGAGGCTAGAGAGAATCCATGTGTAAGTTATGAAAATTATCATTATTTATAAATAGATGCGAAGAATATATACCTTTGTCATCTTCAAGTATCGTGCTGGATGACGTAGGTGACCATGACGGTTCACAATTTCTTTCGCTCGATGCTGTTTATCAATTTCGTTGTTAAAAGGACAATGTTACTAGAGACTCCATGTTGGATTTGTAATTTAATATTCAAAGTGACCGCAGTGCTTCTCGGGCGTTATTATGTTTTGGCAAAGCTCGAAACAGTGTTGGCGATAGGTTCACTCTTTCTATAGGCCTTACTATGTAGTTTTGTATATTTTATTTGACCCATTCACTAAAATTTAAGGAAAGTGAAATATATGTTTCTTCTCGTATTAAGCCAATTCGCTGAACACGGAGGAGGTACGGGCAGCGTTGGCGTCGCTGGCAGTCCTTCTCAGGGCTTCATATCGCTAGCAGATAGATAATGTTAGTTCTTTTTTAGGACCTGGTGTCTATCAACCCTAGTCGGGCTAGCAGTCATTTTCGAGGCTAATTCATGCTAGCTGATGGATGCTTTTTTTTTTTTTTTTTTGAAGAGGTCATGGGTGTAGAGAGGGCACTTACCAAGCAAGCAATTTTGTATCATTATGATTAGAAACTACAGGAATATGTTTTAAAAACAGTTCGCTTCTGCTTTTCATAAAACTCCCAGCAGTCACGTCACTCACGCACATTTTTTCAGTTGGGCAAAACACTATGGTTTTTTCTCAGGAAGCTGTAGAGGGAGCAGTCTTTGAGCCATGGGATGCTTTACTTTGTAATTCCAATTTACCTGACAACTGTGCTTGATCATCTCGAATCAGATAAGAAAATGAACACAGCATTTACTTAATATACTGCACAGCGGAGGCGTCACCCAGGGCGGATCCTACCTTTGGCCCCCCCCCCCCCCCCACCTTAAAGAAATACACTTGCAAGCATATGTTTAACAGTAAGTAAGCCTACTGTCATAATTTTGTCTGATGGTACTCCATTCCAGGCTGTCACGTGGTGTGCACCGTCCCCTCACACCCCTCTTAGTACGTCAGTGCAGACCAGACAATTACTGTTTCTCAGATACGTCCTTAATAGGGTATTATGACGAACAAAAATTGATATCTGACTATTCTGTTTAAAAATCGTGTAGGTTATGATTAAAATTCATAACGATTATATATGTATTATATACTCACTAATAAAGGAAATGACGTCATATCTATATGGTACAGTAGCAGATACGAATTTGAAGCAGACGTTTGGGTGATCGTCTGCTAGAGAGAGATGCAGTTTGTGTTTTAATGTGAGCGGACGGATGTGTATGAGCTCCTGAAGTCCAATGTGTTTTTCTTGCATTTTACCATCACTAGGGCATCAATATACTATGTTGAGGTGTTCCTAGTTTACTCTCAGTCAGGAATTATATTATGACTACGAAGCACAGCGTCTCCTTAGCAAACGGACTGCCTGATGACTTTATGAATACTGCCTATTTACTTCCTTTGCCTTTGGGCTAGAATAGATTTCATGGAGCTGTTTAACAAATGCCATTACATTGTGAATCGTCAATTGTTCAAGAGGTGTTGTCAATTAATTGACTTTATATTGATCCGTGTCTGTCGAGTTCCCCTACGTTCACTTTGGCCACATATATTTATCCGAACAATATATTTTAATAGACGGCACGCATCAATGGTAACACCAAAAAATGCCACTCTGGACACATTCAGTTTTGAATGACATGTTGGCATCAGTTGTCAGAAACTGACCCACTTGGCGAAAAATACAGAACAGGCGGTACATTTATTTGTGCAATTTGGTGGAACATGTGTAACACATTTACTGAGGCAGCTGGGTGCATATTAGAAAACCTTTTTCAAAGTGACATGCCAAATGTATTAAAACATAAAACAATTATACAATCGATTTTTATTATCAGAAAAAATCATTATTGGAAAACTCTACCTTCTGGTTCTAAACTATATTACCGTTAACGTAATTTGCTTTAAACTAAAGTGCCACATTACTGACAAGGCAGAAGAAAAGGAAGGGGATTTGTATACTCTTGGAGGTCATAAAGATGAAGTAAGTGCACAATATAATGTTTTGTTAACAAATTTTTCTCCTTTTTCTCACTTTCCCTTTTTAGCACGACAGGTACATTTTGAGATGCCATATCTCAAGAACGAATTTTTGGAATTCTCTGAAACTCTGCAGATTGTTTTCTAACCACCTAAACCGTGCCCGGAAGCAAACTGTGTTTTGCCCTCTCAATTCGTTTTATTTTTACAGATGCTTTGCATACCAATGAGATTCGATAAATTTCCAATTTTATTTTTTGTTTACAAATGGTCACACATAGGACATGCTATATTTTTTTAATATCCCAAATTTTTGGTTTAGGATATAGTGCATTTATTTGTGGACTTGTATGCAGAATTTCAACTCTAAATGTTGAGAAATAATTATGTTATGTGGGTTTAAAGTAACCCTCATATTTTTATACTGCGGCGGCCATTTGGAATAGCTAATTAGCACAATTATGCAATCGCTCATATGGTCCGATTTGTCTCTTACCAAGGAGCACTTTGACATGTATATGCAAAATGTAAAGTTATATATAAGAAAAATTCGTGATTCTACCCTACGGCTACCTTAAGGCACTGTTTTACCATTAAAAACAATAAATTGGCAACACTGGCAACTTCAATACCTTTGCGCAAGGCTAGAAAGAATCCATGTGTAAGTTATGAAAATTGTCATTATTTATAAATAGATGCGAAGAATATATACCTTTGTCATCTTCAAGTATCGTGCTGGATGACGTAGGTGACCATGACGGTTCACAATTTCTTTCGCTCGATGTTGTTTATCAATTTCGTTGTTAAAAGGACAATGTTACTAGAGACTCCATGTTGGATTTGTAATTTAATATTCAAAGTGACCTCAGTGTTTCTCGGGTGTTATAATTTTTTTGGCAAAGCTCGAAACAGTGTTGGCGATAGGTTCACTCTTTCTATACTATGTAGTTTTGTATATTTTATTTGACCCATTCACTAAAATTTAAGGAAAGTGAAATAATTGTTTCTTCTCGTATTAAGCCAATTCGCTGAACACAGAGGAGGTACGGGCAGCGTTGGCGTAGCTGGCAGTCCTTTTCAGGGCTTCATCTCGCTAGCAGATAGATAACACAGCCCTACAAAAACACAAAAAAACAAAAAATTTGGTGCCAAATATTTTACTCTTGATTGTACATAAATGAGGCCTGCTCAATCCAAATATCACATTTACTTGTCTGTAGCAGCTCTAGTTTTTTAGATACAGACATTTTTGTACTTCATTAATACAGGGTGACCCAAGAAAAAACGGGCTCGCACACGCACTTTTTGTGCGCGCGCGGGCCCGTTTTTTTTTTTTTTTGGGTCACCCTGTATTATTACAATATTTTCTATATAAGGCTTTGTAAAAAAAACTATTGCTGTCTAGTCCTTTACAAAAGAAAACTGCTTGTTTACTCTCAGTTTCACAAGAATCTTCCCAGAATTGCCTTTTTTAAATTTTAAGCCACTGCATGCATGTTAGTATGCTACTTATTTTATTACACTTCTAACAGAGAATGGCATCATCTTCAAGAAGAGCATGTTTTCTTTCACCTCATTTATTTTGTTATATTTGTGGAGAGTACACTTTCAAAGAAGAACATAGGAAGCATATTAATGTTTTTGTGAAAAGGCATACTTTGCTTACTTTAAAGTAAAACTAGGTGACCAGGACAAGTCTTGGGCTCCTCATATTGTTTGCAAAACATGTGTTGAACACCTGCGACAGTGGACTTGTGGGAAAAGAAAATGTTTAAAATTTGGAATTCCAATGGTTTGGAGAGAGCCCAAGAACCACTATGATGACTGTTATTTCTGTGTTGTGAATATTAAGGGAATTAATGGAAAAAATCACAAAAAGTGGAAATATCCAGATTTAGATTCTGCTAGGCGACCTGTTCCACACGGAGATGACATACCAATTCAAACTTTCAGTCAGATTTCGGATTCCCTGCTAGAAGATGAGACAGCAGTGGCATGTGGAACGACAAGTGACAGTGATAGTGATTTTCGAAGATGTTTTTTCAGATGCTCAACGCTTCGACCAGCTTGAACTAAATGATCTAATCCGAGATCTATATCTCTCCAAGGAATCTTCAGAACATTTGGCTTCAAGATTGAAAGAAAAAAAATTACTGACTGCTGAAACAAAGGTTACATTTTATCGCAGCAGAGAGCAATGTTTTATTCCATTCTTTTGTAAAGAAAACCACCTTGTGTTTTGTACTGATGTAGGAGGTCTTGTTAACAAAATGGGTGTAAGTTATACACCAGATGAGTGGCGACTTTTCATTGACAGCTCTAAAAGAAGTTCGAAGGGTGTTCTCTTACACAATGGTAACAAATATGGCTCAATTCCAATTGCTCATTCTACTACAATGAAGGAGGAGTATGCTACAATAAGCACAGTTCTGGAAAAATTGAAGTATTTAGAACATAACTGGATGGTTTGTGTAGATCTTAAAATGATGAACTTCTTGCTTGGCCAGCAAATTGGATTCACCAAATATCCATGCTTTATATTTGTTTGTGGATAGCAGGGCAAAAGATATGAATGGACAAAAAAACAGTGGCCGTTGAGGGATGAATTTAAAGTTGGAGAAAAAAATATTGTCAATAAGCCTCTCATTGATCGAAAAAGAGTTCTACTGCCACCATTACATATAAAGCTTGGCTTGATGAAGCAATTTGTTAAGGCACTGAACAAAGATGGTACCTGTTTTAATTACTTATGCAGAAAGTTTCCAGAATTGAGCATAGACAAACTTAAAGCTGGAATTTTTGATGGACCTCAAATTAGAAAGTTAATAAATGATCCAAATTTTATTGATTCCATGAACAAAACAGATTCCACAGCCTGGTCATCATTTGTTTTAGTTGTGCAAAACTATATGGGTAACTTTAAAGCATACAATTATTCTGAATTAGTTGGAAACATGCTGTCGAGTTTTTGTGAACTTGGGTGCGACATGAGCATAAAATTGCACTACCTCCATAACCATTTGCATTTATTTCCGGAGAATCTTGGCAACTTTAGTGAGGAGCATGGTGAAAGATTTCACCAAGATATAAAAACAATGGAAGAGAGATACCAGGGACTTTGGGATGCCCACATGATGGCAGATTACTGTTGGACCCTTAAGCGTGACTGTCCGGGCATATCACATTCCAGGAAGTCCACGAAAAGATCCTTTTTGCGTGTTGACTAAACAAGTGCTAGTGATAAAGTTTTATTACATTTTTGGTAATATATGCACAGTAATTACATATAATATGAATGCAGACTAAAGTCAAAATGCCACTTGGTAGAGAATTTCACGTAAGTATCAGAACACCTCCTTTGTGTCCTTCTCGGTCGAGTCGGAAGGCCTGGTAACCTCTAACTGAAAATCTGTGGTTGTTGTTGAGGTGAGTCTCTTGAATGCATGCAACATCTATATCTTCTGCGTATAGACGGTTTGTTAAAGGAACTTTTTTGTTACGAACTCCTTCCGCATTCCACTGCAGAATGCTGAGTGTTTTGTGAGCTTTGTCAGCAATTCTAGCCTTTTGCCTCTGTGTAGCCCAGTGGAACGCTACGGAGTTATTGACGATTTGCTTTTGGTTTGATGACGTCATCATGGAGCGGCTTACGTTGTACTGTTTCGTTAGGCCTGTGGCCCAGTACATCCGATTTCAACGGGCATTTATGTCGGGTTGCCTACCTTAGCCTTTGACTGTCCCCAGCCTACCTGCAAGGCAGCAGTGTGGTCTCACTGTCTTACTGGATTCTAAAAAAACATGTAGAGAATCACTAACGTCAAAAAACAATGTCCGACATATTGGACAGGAACCGGAAGTATCAGTGAACCTCAGAAATCAGTCTGAAATAATTGGGGTGGACATAATAATCAATGAAACGTGCATCCGTATTTACAATCTGTATGGCCCACCAAACAAGGATCTGTCACTTTCCTGCATGGAAATAAAGTATTCGAATTGCGTAGTGGTAGGAGATTTCAATAGCCATTCTGAAAGATGGGGATACCCAGATACAGACAACAGAGGAGACGAAGTGGAGGACTGGGAGATAGATACAAATCTTCACCTAATCAACAGTCCCGATGACAACCCCAGTTTTTACTCCAGAAGATGGCACACTACTTCCACTCCAGATCTAGCCTTTTCTACAGGAGATATCAGACATAAAATAGACAGACATGTGCTTGATCAGCTAGCAGGTAGTGACCATAAACCAATAAAGCTGGTCATAAATATGGAATTTGTTCCGCAGGAAGAAAAACTACTTCCTCGATGGAACTACAAACGAGCTGACTGGGACAAGTTTTCAATGTTGTCAGACAGGTTTTGTGAAACCATTAACACACGGCACGGAAATATGAAAACGATGGTCGAAAGTCTAAACAGAGCCATACTACAAGCAGCCACTGATTCTATTCCCAGAGGGGCAAGAAAAAATTACAAACCTTACTGGACTGAAGAACTTCAAAGGCTCGAAGATGAAGTAACAGAGGTCAGAAACACAGCAGAAAGAGAACAAACAACCGAAGCAAACATATTACTCAAAGCCACCACTGCAAAATACCGAAAAACATTAAATAAAACAACAAGAGACTGCTGGAAAGAAAAAAACAGAAAATCTAAACTTAGATAAAGACGGAAATAAGCTATGGAAACTGGTTAGAGCCTTAAACAACGAAGGATCTCATTAAAATCAAATCGCATTGAAACACGGCGACAATATGCTGATAGGAAAAAAAGCTGCAAATGCATTTATAGAATACTTTGCTAGCGCAAATCACATTGATGTCCCCGCTGAAAGGAAGAAAATCGTCACAGATGAACAGTTGATTCATGACAACACACAGATTGCACCTGAAGAGCATATGATGACAAATTTGACAATGGCAGAAATGGAAGAGGCAATAAAGTCACTAAAGAAAAAGAAGTCACCTGGAAAAGATGGAATAACCAATGAAATGTTAATAGGTCTCGGCACAAGGGCAAAAAAGAAGCTTCTGGCAGTACTTAACTACAGTTGGAAAAGAGGAATTGTCCCGCAGGCATGGAAAGAAGCTATACTGATACCTTTACCAAAGAAAGACAAGGACCCGAAAGAACCAAATGGTTACAGACCGATCAGCCTACTAAGCTGTGTAGGAAAACTGATGGAGCGCATGATAAATACCAGACTGATGTGGCACCTGGAAAGCAAACACCTATTAAACCATCAACAAGCAGGATTCAGACAACACAGATCCACTGAGGATCAAATCACATATATAGCTCAGGAAATCGAAGATGCCTTCCACGAAAAAAAAAAAAACACACGCTAGTGGTTTGGGTAGATTTAGAAAAAGCTTTCGATACAGTATGGAAAGAGGGATTGAAAGTCAAACTGCAGAGAAGTGGTGTATGTGGGCGAATGTACAAATGGATTGGTCACTACCTGGAAAATAGAACCGCCAGAGTACAGCTGCAAGGACAGACTAGTAAAACGTTTATATTAGAGCAGGGTGTCCCACAAGGGGGAGTCCTGTCACCTACACTGTTCCTTGCATACATAAATGACATAACTGACAATATTCAACAAATAGCACACAATGCTTCCTTTGCAGATGACTTAGCGTTGTGGATCTCTGAAGAACATATCACTACTGCAAACATTCTGATGCAGCAAGCACTAACATCACTGGAAGAGTGGGCCAAAACATGGCTCATGAAGATTAATGAAGAGAAAACAACGTACACTGTATTTTCCCTCTCAACTAGACCTCAGAGCTTCAAACTAGTACTGAACGGAGTAAATCTTCAATTAAATGAAAATCCGAACTACCTAGGCATTATTTTTTATCGCCGTCTGACTTGGAAAAAACAGGTTGACAGAAATCGAATGAGAGCAAGACAAAGAATGGCAATTATGAAAAAACTTGCTGGAACAACTTGGGGTGCAGATGAGAAAGTGCTTAAGACGTTGTACACAGGGCGAGTGAGGCCAGTTCATGAATATGGTATGGCAGCATGGGCAACAGCAGCTAAGACAAACTTCGATAAAATTAGCAGACTCCAAAATCAAGCAATGAGAATTATAACGGGAGACATGAAGTCAACACCTATAAAATAACTCGAAAAGATTACTTGCCTCCAGCCAATGACAGATAGAAGAGACTGCAGGGCTCAGCAACAGGCCAAAAATTCAAAAGACTAACAGACCACCCAATGTGCCATAGAATAAATGCTCTTAGAAGGCAAAGACTCAAACGAAGTAATTTTGTAGAATCAACCAAATCACAAATGAGAGCAGTATCCATAGATGAAATATCCACTGTTAAACCCATCTACACTGCACACAAGCTTCCAGTTTGGAAACAAAATCGTTTCCCTAAAATGATAGAAAACATTCCTGGAATTGAAAGCAAAAAGAGCCAAACTACAACAGATAGAAAATCCATAGCGACAAAATACATAGAGACACATTATCCACGCAACACCTGGACCCATGCATACACAGATGGATCAGCAACAAATGCAACAGAAAATGGAGGTGGTGGTGTCTTTCTGACCTTAAGCACTGGTGCAGAAAAAAGGCTGTCAGTGGCGACAGGACGATTCTCCAGCAACTTCAGAGCAGAGGCAGAGGCCTTGAAAACTGCAGCAGAGGTTATATTGACAGAAGAATGGTCAGAGAGACAAGTTGCTTTCTTTACTGATGCACAGTCAGTAATTGCATCGTTGAAAAGCCAAAATAATACAGACCTGGATGATCTCAGAGTAGTGCTACACAAACTTTGTCAACGATTCAAAAGTATTGTGATCCAATGGATCCCATCTCATTGTAACATCGCCGGCAATGAAGAGGCTGACAGAATGGCAAAAGAAGGTTCACATCTACCTCAGCCTGATGCAAGCATAACTTTTGAGGAGGCAAAGAGTTTTATCAGAATCAGTTACAGAAACAAATGGAATGTAGAACATCCAGGGCACACACAGAATGATGCTTACTACCAGCTCCACAGAAGAGAACAAGTGATAATCTTCAGACTCCGCACTGGTCACAACAGATTGAGATACCATCTATTCAACAAGCTAAAGATAGGAACTACCGATCAGTGTAACTGCGGCACTGATAAAATGACTGCTGAACATCTGCTTCAAAGTTGCCCCTTATATGTGGTACAGAGAAAGTGCATATGGCCGACGCCAGCTCCTTTCGTGGAAAAGCTTTACGGGGATTCAAATAGCCTCAAACTGACTACTGCTTTCTTTGAGAACATTCAAGTGGACGTCTGAGAGTGTACGAAGAAGAAGAAAGAAGAAGAAAATGCCACTGATAGCACCTAACTCTAGGATTGTACATAACAATTGCGATACTAATATGGTCATTCTTAGTTATCTCAAAAACTAGAGCTGATAGAAAAAATCTGATTACATTTTTGGAATCAGCAACCCAAAATTACCCAAGAACAGCTATACAATTTAAGGCACCAAAATGTGTGTATACCAGTGTAATGTTAGTTCTTTTTCAGCACCTGGTGTCTATCAACCCTAGTCGGGCTAGCTGTCCTTTTCAGGGCTTCATCTCGCTAGCAGATAGATAATGTTAGTTCTTTTTTAGCACCTGGTGTCTATCAACCCTAGTCGGGCTGGCATACGGTGGCCATATTGTTCAACACAAAAAGGGGGACAAATGCCATTTTTTGGTCATAAAAAGGAGGAAAAGGGAGGACAATATTTTGTAAAAGTAGGATGAAAAGTAGGACACCTTTGTTCAGTAACTACAAGACGCTGAAACATATTTTTTATTTTTTACATTCAAACAATAAGCTAATAAATTCACAATGATTTTGTGCCTACTTATATTTTTCTGATGATAAAATCTTCTTCAACAAAGTTGGGCTACGTTTTAAATATGCATAGAAATCAAAGCATGAAAGCTAATTGAAATTGTACTGCACAAGTAGAGTGCCTTTAATGGAATCTTTTATTCAGTGCTTCCAAAGCTGCTTCAGTAGAATGCTGTGCAATCACATAAATGATAATAGCAGCTGTTTTGGTTTTGGCACATGAGAATTTGCTGGCAATTTCTGAATCGTGGAAAGCATTCTTGAGTAACACTGAAGTTCAATCCATTGATCTGAAAGAGTTGTGGTGTTTTACAGTATGAAAAGCAAAAGCGCCCTCGGCCGCGGCAACTTCAAACCTTTCCTCGCTTATTTCTTTAGTAAAAAATGTCAGTTTAGATTGCAAACATTCAGACACAAGTGCTTTCTTGTGCTTTTCTGTTTCTATATGTTTTTTTTAAAAATAAGCTGCACCTTTATTTGCTACTGATACAAATGTGCCGCCTCTGCATACAAGACAGTCTGCTTCATACTCTTGTCGACCATTGGAAAATCACTGAAATTTTTTTTTCAATTCATCCGTAAACGGCTTTTTGAGCTAGTATCTGTAAAAGTTAGTTGCTTATCCTTTACAGGACGTGGCAATCAACCCCAGCTTTTATTGGCTGTTTGTGATTTTTCTAGGCAATTTTTTCATTCAGTAGTTTGCCATTGCTTTCTGAACGGTACGGCGCTTATACCATTGTTAAAAATCCACACAAAGCGATCTGCTACCAAACCGCCTGCAGCAGGTTTCGAACCTGGTATATCTGGATTATGAAACTGCGTTCATATCCATTAGGCCACAGACGCCGACAGTATCTGTAACATAAATATAATATAATGCCTCTAATCAATGGTACATTCGATGTTAAAATTACTTGTAAAATGCAACAGACGAGGTTTTAATTTTAACAAACCCATTATTATACTAGTAACTACTCGTGTATTTTTTTCATAATAAACAAATTGCAATAAATATAAAAGCAGTACGAACTAAGGTTAATATTAATTGTGATTTGCAATAGACAACGAAGTTATAAGTGACTAAATCCAGCCCCAAGTTCTTATTCATGCCGTTTTGTCTGCTATATTTTCCCTTAACAAATGCCAATAAACCTAAACAGCGTTTAACCTGGGTTAAAATATGATAGTAATCTATTATAAACTATTGAACAACATGACAACTTACGGTAGTGTTGTTGGCAATTTGCGCGATCCGTCGATTTTGCGGAGACAACAATTATTAATTCTGACAGAAATTCTGTACTCAGAAAAAGTAAGCTAACCAATCACATAAAAGCCGGATATTTCAACATTTTAAAAAAAATCCGGCCGGACGCTCAGTTTTGTCGCAAAAGACCGGACAAATCCGGACGTCTGGCCACCCTGGTCTAACCCCCGTTTCTGCTTATTGTAATAGCCTCTTTTTTGCATAATGTGAGATGACGCCGTAAACGGTATCTCTACATGGTGCGAACGGCAGCCCGGTCCTGATGTGAACTCATTGACGTTACTCACTATTCTGTGTTCGCCACACAGCCAGACCTTGACGTTGGGAGCTCTTGTTGGTATTCTATCAGGGTTGCATTGCATTTTCCCTCATCCTCAAACATTAATATACCGTTATGCATGTACACATGGGACGTAATTCTTTTTTTTTATTACCAAGGGACGAAATCACTATATTAAGCTAATAATTGCAATCACTGCTTTAAATTATAAATTTTATATTATTTTCAAGCATATTTTTTAGTTAAGAAGAAAAATTGTAAAATTTTACACATTTTAGAAAAAAATATCTGTGACATGTTATAAATGTAGGAATGTGCAATTCCGCCTGTTAAAAATAATTAAAAAATAAACACTGCATTCATATTCTGGGCAGTAAATATGTATAAGGTCAGTCCCTTCCATTGAGTATGGATAGGGAAGTAAAATATTTGTATTTTTGACCGGCACAAAGTGCTGCCAAGATTGATACTATCCACTCTTCCTGACTGTCGTAATTTTTTTCTGAGAGAGTTCTGATGGATATTGGTCCTTTAGAGTGTAGAATGATAGTGAAGGCTCTGTGAGAATAAGGATTTAGGAAAGTGAGGTAGAAGATTCACAAGGGCTGGGGAAGAGTAAGGACAGTCTCTTATTACGACAATATTTGTCTCCCAAAACTATTCCTACCACTCTTCTGAACAAACAACTGTTGTCAGTTCCAGTTGCTCATGCGCACACACCGATTTGGTGATTCTGACGCACAACGTACATGAATACACACTACGATAACAAAATATGAGAAATGTTTGGGTTTTGGGCCAGCCGACACCAATGCTAATAAAGTTTTTTTATACTTTTATTATCATAAATCAAGTTACAAGTAAGTATCAATTTACATTCAGAAATCATGGGTTACAAAACACAAAATAACAGGGGGGAGGGTTTCTGAGGAGAAGTATCCAATGTACCTTTTCCCGCTTGTATTTACTAACAGAAAAGACCCGGTCCCAAAGACGAGAAGGGGGGGGGGGGGGGGATGATCAGAGATAGGCAATTTAACCCAATGGTAAATTTATTACTCTGAGTCAAGGGGTTACAGTAATAAGGGGTAAAGGAAAAGCTAGGGGTCATCAAATGTTTTCCTTTAATCAACCAATTTTCCCGGGAGGGGGGAATGCTCACAGTTAAATAATCCCGCTAGGAGAAATCCCGTACAATGAATACAATACACCTTAATACTAGGTTGAACTAATTATAAGGGTAAAATATTTAAATCTCCTTTCATTCAGAAACAACACGCTAGGGCTGGCCAGCACACAGTCGCACACACACAGACTTACCAAAAGGTGAATTCTGGCACTTCATAGGAAATACATCAAAAAACAGCACTAAACCGTGGCTTAGGTAAAAGTATTTTCTTCCGTGTACAGCCCCAGATTAGCGGGTTGTTGAAGTTAACAAAGTGTCCCGAAATCGCTGGACGTTGAAGTTTAACGGTACTGTTTGTTTATTAGATAAAGTTCCTAAAGAATGGCACAGGCACTTGGCTAGATGTGAGGAATGGTGTGGTGTCTAAGATTGGCACAGCTGGTGGAGATAACTTTCTTTTGCAGTAATGTCACAAACTACAAAAACACTGAGGTAAGTTCTTCAGGGGGGTTGGTACAATCCAATGATTATGCTTGACAGACAGTGTCAGGGAAATCTATGTTCTTCTTCACAAATAGAGCAGTGAGTAAAATATTTATACTGTTGACTATTCTTTTTCCGGTTTGATAACTATAAAACGACTTTATGAATTGGGATTTAAAAATAGTCTTTGGGTTTGCTTTGTTTCTGTATACTTCAGATAGCTGAATCCCAACAGGATCGCCACAAAGATTAAATTTCAAATATGTTCATAAGTCACTGGAGTAATCGAACTGAGTCGGCAAGACTCTAGATATATATTATTGCTGCGAAATGGCTGCTTAAATGATGTTTCATTGCTGGGATGCGAGGTTCAAAAGATCATTCTGGATGCAATAGAAAAACATGAAATGCAATAAAATCATATTAAAATCTAACGCGCGATACATTAACAGTTTAACTATTTTCTGCACTCGTGTCTTCAATTAATAAAGCAAGAGAAAAAAAACTCCCCGTGAGGTTAATAGTTGAAAGCACATCTATTTATACAGAACTAAACTGTATTAAAGTTATAATTCCCTTAAGCGGCTATTGTATTAGGAAATACACTTATAGATGTAACATTTAGTTGGCACTAGAACTTTGAAGATGGGCTTATTTAATAAGGTTAAATTTACACCACAATCCAGTGAACTAAATATGAAATAACTAGACCACTGATCACTCAAAGCTAATGTATAAATTACCGTCTGCACAGAAAAGAATTTCACTCCAATAGCCAACAATTTAGATGAAATCTAGCAGGTATTTTTTTTCTATATGCTAGTGAATCTTAGAATTCTGTCAGAACGAATGATAACGTTGCCCTTTTCAGATTCTGTATTTATCTATTAGAAAGGCAAGATAAATGGTACATGTGAAAATTTCGCGCCTCTTCAGGTCCCAGGGGAAGTCGAAGTTATTTAGCCGCCATGCTAACCACGATGGCCCGACTGGCTTCCGATCTACGTTCGTCTCAGGCTGCTCACACGAGGATGTGAAATTTCGGCGAGACTAGCCTCGTTTGCGGTGAGTTCCTGATTCCTCAGATCGTATCCGCTACGCTGAGCGTTCCGTCTTTCGGGCAAGTCTGCCGGTGGCCACAGACGTGCGAAGTCTGCAAGAAGCTTTCTTCTGACCGCTCGTGTCCGTCTTGCGAACGGTTCAGTGTTCGTACGGAGATGCTTAAACTTCTGCTTCTCTGTTCTGGGGATCTTCTTTGACTGCTTTGATCCTAGCCGCTACTCTTCATTGATGAAAAGTTACAACAATACTGATGTTCAGGGATTCTAATGTTATGAAAAGCTAAAGTCCCTTTAATAATCCATCAAATCAGGGAAAATTCACTTGACAAACTAGACGTACGTCACAATCGTCCCCACTTTTAGACATGAAACCATTTTTCATGTTTCCTTCTTGACAATGGAGGTGACCTGATTGGTGACTTTAGGATGAGTGGTATCTTCAGTTTGCTCTACTTCCTCTGTAGACCAGTTTCTACTCAAGAAGTCAGCTCCGACATTCTGTTTTCCTGGAATATATTCCACTTTGAAGGAATAGACGCTCAATAATAATGCCCAGCGCATAATCCTTGCGTTGAATTCCTTATTGGCACCAAGGAAAGCTAATGTAGCGTGGTCGGTTTGTACTGTGAAAGAAGTACCATACAGAAACTCATGATGGCGTCTGATGCCATGAATCAGAGCGAGACATTCTCTTTCAACGACACTGTAGTTGCGTTCAGCCTTGTTCAGTTTCCGACTGCCGTAAGCTACTGAGAATAGTATATTCAGGTCACTGTCCTCGGCTTGCAACAATGTTGACCCGATGCCCTGACCTGACGCGTCAACTCTCAGTACGAAAGGCTTCTTAAGGTCAGGTAACTTTAGGATGGGGTATGCCGACAACTGTCCTTTCAAAGTGCTGTATGCATGTTCGCACTTTTGATCCCACATGACCTTATCAGGACAACCTTTCTTGGTGAGGTCAGTCAGAGGTGCCGTAAGTCCGTTGAAGTTCTCGATGTATTTCTGATAATATGCACATAGTGATAGGAAGGAACGCACGTCTTTCTTCGTTCTGGGCCTTTTGGCTGCAGCTATTTTCTCCACGTTCTTCTGAACAGGCCAACTACAGCCGTGGGAAATAGTATGCCCCAAGAAGTCTAGCTTTTCGAACCCGATGAGACATTTGCTAGGTCTGGTTGTGAGACCAGTTTCCTGTAGTCTCCTGAGGAGCATAGCAACCGTAGCAATATGTTCGTCGTAGGTTTCCGATGCAATTAATATGTCATCCATGAAATTATGGATGTGGGGACTTTGCAAAGGTTCTAACAGCTTCCTCATCATTCTGGTGAACACTTCTGGTGCGTTATGCAATCCGAACGGCATCACATTAAATGTGTAATGTCCTACACTAGTGCTGAAAGCTAGCAAAGGTTTAACTTCCTCCTTGACTGGTATTTGATAATAACCTTTACTGAGGTCAATCTTGGAGAAAATCGTTGCCTTGCTGAGCTTGGTGAACAACTCAGAAACAGTTTGGAGAGGTTCGGGCTGGAATTCCGTAACAGCGTTTAGCAGCCGGTAATCTATACACAGCCGAACTTCCTTATTGGGCTTCTGCAACAGCACTACAATAGAACTGTAAGGAGATGTAGACTCACTGATAATTCCTGCCTGACGCAGCTTGTCTATTTCTCCGCGAAGTGCATCAGCTTTAGCGTACGGGATGGGGTAAACTCTGGTTCGAACAGGGGTCTCATTTGTTAATTTCATATCAAATTCAATGAGATTTGTTCGACCAGGTACATCCGTTAAGACTGCACTGTACTGTTTTAGTAGAGCCCTGGTTTCTGTTTGTTGTTCTTGTAAGAGATTGTCGCCGAATTGACATCTTTAAAGGATTCTGTGGGTTGCCATGGATACTCCATGCAACCATCATCATCTTCCTCGTCTTCCGTTGCTATGGCGACAGCCAGGAGATGCTCGGAGGATGGCATCGGTCTTTCCAAATATTTCTTAAGCAGATTTATGTGGAAGACCTTCTCCTTTCCTTTGATGGAGATCTTGTAATTGGTACGTGAGATCTTTTTAAGGACGGTAAACGGCCCTTGCCATCCGATACAAAGTTTATTGCTTCCGGTTGGAAGTAGCAACAAAACTTTCTCCCCTGGTTGTAGTTCTCTCTCTTTTGCAGCTTTATTGTATCTTTTTGCATGTTTAGCGCGGGCTTTCGTAAGGTTGGTAGTAGCTAGATCCCATCCTAGCTTTAGCCTTTCCTTGAGCTCAGATACATACTTGCATGCAGAGACGACTGTCTCGTCAGCCTTTTGGTCTGTCAGGGACCGAAGTAAGGCTTCTAGTGGCCCCTTAATAGGTCTGCCAAATAAAAGTGTAGCTGGCGCGAATCCCGTAGACGCTTGGGGTACCTCTCGGTAGGCGAATAAGGCAGCCGATATATATAGGTCCCAGTCTTCCGGTTTCTCCTGACCCAGCTTACGTAACATGGTGGTGAGGGTGCCGTTAAAACGTTCCACGAGCCCATTTCCGGCCGGATGGTAGGGACTTGTGTGGATATGTTTGGCCCTCAAGATCTTAAAGATCTCCTCCATTAACAGGCTACGGAATTGGGATCCATTGTCCGTCAAAACTTGTTGAGGGAATCCCAACCGTGTAAAAATTTGCACGAGGGCTTCTGCGACATGCTTGGAATCTGTGCATGTTAGCGGTATAGCTTCGGCCCACATTGTGCAAGTGTCGACTAAAGTCAGGATGAACCTGCTCTTTCTTTTGGTCCTTTCCAGGGGTCCAATGATATCGACAGCAACCCGTTCAAATGGAGTACCCACTATTGGCATTTGCCCCATAAGTACTGGGGGTGTCAAGTGCTTTGGTGCTACCCGTTGGCACTGGGCGCAAGATTTCACATACCTGATAATGTCAGAGTTCATTCCTGGCCACCAATAGTGGTTTTTTATTCGCTGAATAGTGGCGTTTTGTCCCATATGTCCGCTAAAGGGAAGAGAGTGCCCTATTTCTAAGATCTGGCTTCTGTACTGCGTCGATACTAGGAGCTGGTTATTCCCCGTGTCCGGGTTGCCCGTTCTACGATACAATACGCCGTCCTTAGAAAAGATGTCTCCGTTGTGTCTGGGGTATTTAGCCATGGGCAGTTTTCTAAAGCAGGGCTCCAGAGTATGGTCCTTTTGGTGCGCCTCCTTCAGTTCGTTCAGCAACAAATTTGGCGCAGGCTCCCTCTCCTTCTTGGCTTGCCCTCTTGTGGTTACCGCTGCCACAATCGGCTCCTTTGGTCTCCCAATAAACACATATCTACATCCCAGGATAACTGGGAAGATAGGATCATCCATAATGGCCGCTTTAATAACTCCTCTGACAAAGTCAGAGTGTATTTCTACCAGTGCGATAGGAAGCGTCCTGGGTGCATCACTCCTGAAAACTCCACTAAGTTTGACGGTTTCCTCTGTCTCCTGACCTGGTTTGACTAGGTGTCTGGCGACAATACAACTAAAGCTTAGTCCAGTGTCAAAGAGACAAGTAGTTGAGGTACCATTCAAAATTACAGTTCCTCGAGTTGAGGGTCGGTCCCCCTCAGGTTTAGAATCACTGACATTGACTCTACCTTTCGAGGCTGTATGCAAACATCCGACTCGGTTTGGACCGGTTTGTTTGCCCTGATCAGACGTTCCTGGTGTAGGGGTCTTCCCTTTTCCTTGACCTTGGTGGCAGCGCTGCCACGTAGGCTTGGTGGGTTGATCAGAATTGTTGTAGGGGGGGTATCGGGTTTTGTAGAATTTCGATTTTTTTCTGGGGAGGTCTCTGGGTATTATTTTCTCGTTGGTTATAGTTCTGAGAGGAATTAGAGGAATAGGATGACTGCTCTAGATTTTGTTTACGAGATGGCTCATCTGTGGGTTTACGTTTAGTGCTGGGAAGTTCGGCCATTGCGTTGGTATAGCGTTCTGCCTTATTGAGTATGTCCTCAAGCCTGACTGCGCCCTGTTCAGCCAAAAATCTACGGGTTTCGTTTGACAAAGTTGACTTTATCTGTTCCACAAGAACAAATTCAAGTAGTCCCTCATATGTAAGAGGTAGGACAGATAATTCAATGCACTTTGTCAAATAGCCCGTGAGACGTGAAGAGAACTGCGGGAATGTTTCCGTGCTCTCTTTCCGGCTGTTTCTGAACATTTGCAGAAATTTTCGGGCGGTCATCTCAAACCGCTCTAGCAAGGCCTTTTTCAGCATGTCGTAATCATGTTGGTTGGTTCCCAGCTTTCTATATACGTCATAAGCAGTACTTTTTAATGACGTTGAGAGTTTAAGTGCCCAGCGGAAACTCTCTAACCCATACAGATTTGCGAGCCTCTCGAATTTTTCTAGATAGCTGTCAATTTTCTCATTGGGACTAGGAAAAGACTCTAAAGCAAAAGACATCGCAGTTAATTGGACAGATTGAGTGCTGGAGAGGTCCATTGACTGAGACTGGGGCGAAGACGGCTCTCCGTTATTCGAAGTAGAGGCGCCCCGACTCTCTAAAGCCTTAAGCGCCAGTTCATGCTGTCTATCCCTCTCTCTCTCTCTCCCTGCGAGTTTCCCTCTCTGCCTCAATTTTCTTCTGCTCCAATAGACGATCTTCCGCTTCTTTCCTATCTGCCTTCTCCTGTGCTTCTCTCTTCTCTGCTCTCTCTTGCTCCGCGTCATACCTTTCAAGTTCCTTGTTGACAAACAGGTTCGCGGCTTCTCCTTCTCATCCTGAGTCCTTCGCCTCCTGCCTCAAAATGGATCTTATCCTAATTCTCTCTGCTACACCAAAGAACTGGATGCTTCTAAGACTAGAGAATAGTAAGATGGAACAAGAAGGGAAAAAACTCAAACTCGCTACGAGAAAAAAAAACACAAAGTATAAATTTACTTGTGTCACCTCCTACCTTAAATGTATTAACTTATCGCTGCTGTTTTCTGGCAATTAAGGCTCTAAACGCAAGCGACTAATGCCACTAAAATGGTAAGTTACACTGGAAAAAATTTTACTTTTACTAAAAGTAGAGAAAAATGTTTATTAAAACAATTTAAATTAAAAAAAAACAATTTTCCAGAAATTTTAATTCTCCACTACAAAAAACTCCCCCTGAAGTCAATTATATGAGAAGAGACGATGTTAACTAGACTTAAAAAGTCAGAACAAGGCGTCTTTAGCTAAGCTCAACTCTTTTTAACTTCAAAAACCTTTAGTGACTGTAAAACCAATCACGCCATCCCAGCAATTATATAACAAAATTTCAATTTTCTCTGCCAGTGAATACAAAGGTGACAAATATTTTATTATCACTAACTTCTTGCTCCTGTGGAAAGAACAAACCTGTAATACTTATTGTGTGGTCGGCCCAAAATACTAAAAGGCTTTGTCTAGGGGAAGTAATTACTTTTTTTTTATTATACCCTACTTCACAAAGACAATCAACCACACTCTATTTAAACTAGGCTCAGAATCCGGGACGAGCTAACCATTTATTGTCGTAATTTTTTTCTGAGAGAGTTCTGATGGATATTGGTCCTTTAGAGTGTAGAATGATAGTGAAGGCTCTGTGAGAATAAGGATTTAGGAAAGTGAGGTAGAAGAATCACAAGGGCTGGGGAAGAGTAAGGACAGTCTCTTATTACGACAATATTTGTCTCCCAAAACTATTCCTACCACTCTTCTGAACAAACAACTGTTTGTCAGTTCCAGTTGCTCATGCGCACACACCGATTTGGTGATTCTGACGCACAACGTACATGAATACACACTACGATAACAAAATATGGGAAATGATGTTGATAGAACAACTTTTAGATTCCATAACCCCTTAAACGAAAAAGTTCCTGATAGAAAACAGATGGGATGGGTTGAAAGACATAATCACATATGCTGAAAGTCACCAACTGGCACATTCTCAACCACAAGGGGCAAAAAGGAAACAAGGAGAATTTTTCCAGAAGCCTCACAACCACTTCGAGCAGGAAGAAGACGAACCCACTCGAAACCATTTCCACAAGATCAACCACCGAAACCATCAGCAACATGAAAGAAACCCTCTGGCATACGATAAGAAACCTTCAAGAAAGGAAGAGAAGTTGTGTAAGACTTGCAGAATGAGCAACCGCAATACTGCAGAGTGCAGAAGGAAAACCCCTCCTTATTATGCTGCATGCTTGCAGGTGAAGACTTCTGATAGGAAGGAACTGATAGTGAGTCAGAATAGCCTCCATCACCCACCTACACAGGAGATAGTGACTGTGAATGGCAAACAAGTCGCAGGAATATATAACACAGGTTTGTCCTTTGACGCAGTCGTGTGTGCATCTCTGGTGCGCCCTGAACAAATCACCACAGAAACAGTGGATATTCAAGGGCCACTCAAGGGAGCATTACCCGTAACTTTGCCCATAGCGAAGATTCAAGTCAGTTGTCGCTATGTGGAAGGGGAAATAAATGCAGCAGTACTAGATGATCCCTTCTACCCAATGATGTTGGGCGTAGATTTTTTTGGGGGGAAATCCTATAAAACCTGAGGTTGTGGAAAACACCCGGACCAGGTAAGGCTCTGCCATCAATGGTACCTATACCTTGTAGCGGTATGGCAGCTTGCGTACCCTGATAATCCCCAGAGCTATGCCAGTGGGAGTTTTACTCCTGGTAGGTTCAACCAAGCTGGACTGGTCTGTGTGGGTAGGGGTCAGACAAAAGCTGGTACCCTGGTCCTCCAGGTTGGGGGTTTTAGCATAGGGCTGACACCCCTGTGTATGTAAAAAAAATCGCACGTTACGGAAACAACAATAAATGGAAAAACTTTGCTGCGGGATGGACATTCGGAGTCTGTGGCTCGTATGACTGTCAGTGGTGAAAGCCGAAAGGAAGCCACTGACATGAAAACGGATGTCTTAACCGCAAAACAGGATAAAAGAATAGGTTTTTGGAATGTCAGGACAATGTACGAGACAGGTAAACTAAGACAGGTCACGGCAGAAATGAGAAACTATAGGTTACAAATTCTAGGGATAAGCGAGAGCAGATGGACAGGGGCAGGAAAAGTTAAAACAGCAACAGGAGAAACAGTACTTTACTCTGGAAGAGAGGATGGACAACACAATGAAGGCGTAGCCATTATTCTACAGAAAGGAATAGAAAGGACATTACTGGAATGGAAACCCATCAACAACAGACTGTTAAGATTAAGACTCAGAGGGAGATTCACCAACACTATAATAATACAATGCTACGCACCAACGAATGATAGCGATGAGGAGGTCAAGGATGAATTCTATCAACAACTGCAGAAAGAAATGGAAGACACACCTAGATATGATCTTGTTATAGTAATGGGAGACCTCAATGCGAAAGTTGGCACACACAATACATATAATGAAAGAACAATGGGGAAATGCGGCAGCGGAACAGCAAACGAAAACGGGGATAGACTAATAAGTTTCTGTAGCATTAATAACCTGGTCATTGGAGGAACACTCTTCCCACATAAAGAAATTCATAAATTAACATGGGAGTCACCAAATGGTCGGGACAGAAACCAGATAGACCACATCATGGTTAATGGTAGATGGAGACATGCATTACAAGATGTGAAGGTAAGAAGAGGTGCAGATGTGGGAAGTGATCACCATTTAGTAGTAGCAAAACTGATAGTGAAACTAAGAAGGGCTGCACCAACTGTAACTACACAGAAAAGGTTTGACATCAGCAAATTGAAGGACTCCCTTACCAGAAAAGCTTTTACGGCCGACATAAAGAAACGATATCAATTTGCCAAAAGTCAGGAAAAGACATTGACTGATGATATAGACCAGAATTTCAACACCATTTCAACAATATACAAAGAAAGCAGCAAATCATGTTTGGGATTCCAGGAAAGGAAGAAGCAAGACTGGATAACACCAGAAACTTTAAACACCATAACGATGAGAAAGGAAATGAAAAGAAAGAAAACAGAAGCGAAGTCCCCCAGGTTAAAGCAACTATATAGCGAACAGTACAGTCAGCTGGACAAGGAAGTTAAACGCCAAACCCGAGCCAACAAAAGGAATTTCCTAGACGATCTTGCAAGACAGGCAGAGGAGGCAGCACTGAGAAATGAACAAAGCACAGTATACAAAATAACTAAATTCATCAGCGGAAAACGAGGTGCAAACAATATTACATTAGTAAGAGATAAGCAAGGTAATCTCATCACGACAGCAGAGGGACAAGAAGCAAGATGGGCAGAGCACTTCAGAGAAACTCTGAACAAGGAACCACCAGAGACACAATTGAATGTTCCTGAGGCTGAAAACGATCTAGATGTGAATACAGACATTCCACGAAAAGAAGAAATCATCACAGCAATCAAAGGGTTAAAGAACGGCAAAGCTCCGGGCCATGATAACTTAAATGCAGAGCTATTTAAGACAGACCCTGAGCTAGCAGCAGAACTATTAGAACCACTATTTGCACAAGTCTGGAAAACGGGGACAACACCATCAGAGTGGAACAAAGGAATAATTGTCAAATTGCCCAAGAAGGGAGATCTTGCAGACTGCAATAATTGGAGAGGAATCACTCTTCTCTCAGTTCCCAGCAAAATACTAGGCAGGATAATTATACAGAGAATTTCAAAGGCAGTAGATCACAAACTGAGGAAAGAACAAGCAGGATTTAGAAAGAACAGGAGATGTGTAGATCATATATTCACTCTCAGGAACATTATAGAACAGTGCTCAGAATGGCAAAGACAGCTTTACATTAATTTCGTTGATTTTGAAAAGGCTTTTGACAGCATACATAGGGACAGTTTATGGAAAATACTGAGGGCCTATGGAATTCCAAGCTGCATAGTGTCAATCATAAAAAGCCTCTATGCAAACTTTACGTGCAGTGTTGGGCAGAGCAACCTAACCTTTGAGGTGAAGACAGGAGTTCGACAGGGATGCCCCTTATCAACCACTCTATTTTTAACAGTCATAGACTGGGTGATGCGCCAGACAACAGAGGGCAGTCCAAGAGGAATAAGATGGACAACATTTTCTACATTAGAAGATCTGGAATATGCAGATGACATTGCACTACTAGCACATTCACATCAACACATCCAGGAAAAAACGGATAGACTTAATAAGTTTAGCCAGCAGGTGGGCTTGAACATCAATTTAAAGAAGTCTGAGGTCATGACGCTCAATGTGAACAACCCTGAGCCCATATCAGTAAGGAATAAGCAATTGGTACAGACAGATACCTTCACATACCTAGGAAGCATAGTAACACCAGACGGCGGCGCAGGCAAAGACATCAACATCAGAATGAATAAGGCAAGAACAGCCTTCTTTAGCCTAAACAACATCTGGAAGTCCTCCCAATACAGCACAAGCACAAAATTAAGATTATATCAGAGCTGTGTGCTTTCTGTGCTTCTCTATGGTGCGGAATGCTGGAGAGTACAGAGAAGGAAATGTCGAAATTGTCCTCTTTTCACACAACATGCCTAAGAAAAATTCACCGAATTTTTTGGCCAAATACCATCACTAACCAAGATCTGCTTACTCGTAGCAAGCAAGAGGACATGCACACCATCATAGCTGGCAGACGCTGGAACTGGGTTGGTCATGTCCTCAGAAGAGACCCCGACGCCATCACAAGAACAGCTATGCTTTGGACTCCTGAAGGAAAACGAAAGAGAGGCCGACCAAAAACAACCTGGCGGAGGACTGTGGAGGCTGAGATGCAAAGAATGAACCAGAGTTGGGGCACTGTACGAAGGATGGCCACCGACCGAGCAAAGTGGAATCAATTTGTTGTTGCCATACAAGACGCCACTAGGCGTGATGGCCACTGACTGCTTTGACGGTCGGCGGCTAAGGATCAAAGAAGAAGAAGGTAAGGCTCTCAGAATAGAGAGGGGACCACACATTTAAAAATTCATTCAACTGAGATGAAGAAGGCTCAAGCCCAAAATAGTACATTGAAGCCTTGCTTTGGCAAATTGCCAAAAACACATAACCCTCCCAGAAAAGGGGATTTATATATGGAACGTGGACTCTTGCACAGGAAAGCTGGCAGAGGACCAAACGGCCATGGGCAGATTGTTGTACCATCCACATATAGAAACAAGGTTATAGAATGGGGGCATATTGCTTCTTTGAGTGAACACCTGGGTAATGGTGCCACAAAACAAAGGATAGCCACCCATTACTACTGGCCAGGTATTACTGAGGACATTAACTGGTTTGTAAATTCCTGCCCAGAGTGCACCAAGGTAGATCCAGTGAATCAACGTAAGCTGTATCAGAACAGATCTACCAGAAAACCAGCGACCATGGGGATTCTCGGTATTGGCGCGAGAGGAGAGAAGAAATATCCCATACAGTCTAAAAATACAGGCTGAACACCAGGAGCTGGATGTAAGGGCACACTCCTTTTCCCAAAATCAAAAGTCCAGGAAATTGCGAGGGAAACCCGCAATCACATCTCATGCAAAACAGGACTGTACCTTTCAAATGAATAACACAGACCCTAGTTCATCATGCTATATAGCAAATAGAAAATCTTCTGTTGAAGACCCAACCGTAAGAGCCTGGATGATCAATCGAACGGGAAAAAGAGAAATAGAAAAGATAAATCGCTATCAAAGAAACCAGAACGTGGGGGCAAATTCCTTTTGTAGGCATCTCACTGATCAGGTTTAAGATAGACAGAAGGAAACTAACCGCCAATAGGCATGATTACAACGATATCTTTCCCAAATTTAAGCTCGAGATATCTCTCGCTTAGAAAACGGGGGGACTATGTCGCATAATGCGATTGGGATTCGATATCTATGTAATCAAAACAAAGTAACATCGTCGGAACATGTGTAATGCTAATCGCTTGACCAATGAAACGAGAGCTTGCTACACGGAGATCGTCTAAGCATAACAATTGGGTAGGGAGGAAATCTGTGTTAGGACCACGCAGTAAAAAATTCCTTATAAATCAACGGATTGACAGAAGGCAATTCTGCTTTACCGAGTCATAGAGGAAAGGTAGACCCAGGTGTGGTTACAGCCAGGAAGACAATATCTGTTATAATTCTGGAGATATGATCCCGTAAGTGAGTCTAACAGTTCGGAAAACGATGAATAGTGCGGTTTTAAAATGCATAGAAAAAGGAAAGACAGACGGATCTTGGAAAGATTGATATGGAAGGAAAGCCGCACGTTGTCCGAGTAAAACAAGATATCTCACGAGGCTATAACTTTGGTAAGTAATGAGAACGACTAAGTTATCTGTCTGAAAACTAACACAGATGACCTACCCGAAGTGAAATACGAGAAATATTTTCTACCGAAGTTGCATGAAGGAATAGCCAATCAGCGCGGAGTCACGGAATCTCGCACGATGGCCGACCAAGCGTATAAATACGCAGATAGTTGGAAGTGAAAGGCCCACACGAACGGAAAGAACGCAGAGACATAAGGAGAGAGCTAGTCACGTATTCCTTCAACATTCAGTACTTGTGCTGGCCTGCTGTAGTAGTCGTTTCTCCAGGGTGGATTACTGATGACTACTAACACACGAATGTCAACAGTTAAAATGTGATAAATAGTCAATTATGAATCCCAACAAGGGGGCACGTCAAATAAGCCAAGACTTTAGTATTCAACTCGCTGGCGTAAAGTTCATTCAATTTTATTGACATAAGACGTTGTACGAGACGAGACATTTGATCTTGACGAATAACGGCTAACATTCAACAGGACGGTAAATAGTGTAGTGATCATTTTTAAAATACAGTTGGTTAGTTCCATTCGAGAATCCTTCACGTAATTCATGACTGAGGATAATGAATTATTATCATAAAGTACATATATACGATGAGGCAGTTAAATTCAATAAGTCATCTTTTTGTGTCCTCTGACCTTGAAAGTACTATGAGATTCTCATGATGGATCCCATACATTTAAATGTTATGATTGGTCATATCTCCCTTCGGATCCTGACCTCGTAGTCGCTCATTATGTCATAATAATAATATACATTCCTGCCAACGACCTTCGTGGCATTAGAGCTTAGATATGACAAATACTTGAGTCACCTCTGCTTTATGTAGCAAGCATTCTTAACGGCCGAATAATGATTCGTATAATAAAATCCCAAGCCAATCCTGGATAGTCCTAAAATGTAGGAATCCGTCGGATTTAAAATTCACCTTATAAGTTCAAGTAGGACTCCATTTTGGAACCAATACGTCATTGGTCCAACTAGACGTCTACATGAGAAAAAAATACAATAATATATATATCATACTTGCTTTCTCTTCCCGAGAAATCACCAGTAATATAGATGACCAAGGTCCTCATCTTCTTAACAGACGGACGGTCATAACACGAATAATTACTCCCGAAACACGGGTTTTGAACTCCCACAGATTCGTGAGGCGATCTTGGGATGCTTGCTTCATAAGCCCACCTATGACGTCAACTAATGTTTAGATACACGTGCGGACGGGATAACCCATACTCGCATAGTGCACAATCGTGCGCTACTAAAATCAAACTCACCAATAATACTTACTATCATGTAAGTTGGTGCGTAAAGTTTCTCTACAGAGGTAGGACCACATATTAATAAATATGAGACTACCATCATCTGTAAAAGACTGTTGCGGCCTACGAAAAGGACGCTACAGATTCCTTACCAATCTCCCCCCAAAAAAAATAATTATATTAATTTTTTTCTTTAATACTCGCGGATAGAGGTGAGTCAAGTGTACATAATCATATTTTACTAATACATCATGACAAAAAATCATGGAAATATAAAATATGAAATTCAAGTTAACTCAACTCAACAAAAGGTATGCACAAAAGCATACATCCACAATTGAACACCTTTGGTACAATGTGGTAAATGAAATAAACTATCATATTAGAAATATTGAATTTAAACAAAAATGTAAATGCAAATGAAAAGAAATGATAAGAAATATGATTAAATAGAAAAGAGGTGGGTATGACTAAAAAAATAAGTGGAAAAGATGAGAGAATATAAATAAAACACATGTATCAATCAACACACTTAACCGTGTCACTAAAAATTCATTTGTGGTACTAATTAAAGTACTAAAGTTAAATTAATGTGCTTAAATAGTGATGCGCTTAAATACAAATTTTGATCAATCTTATTAAATATTGCATGGTTAACTAAATTAATTATTATTTTAATTAACTAAGTATCCAATAATCTAATTAATTCTTTTATTTCACACTAATAATGTCATTAATTCCTTAAATTACGAAAGTTCCATTTTCCTGTTAGTGAACAGTCTATAATTTAACAAGTTCAGTTCCATGAAAAATTGAAGTGATCGAAATGTTATTTCCTTCAGAAAATATACTCACTGTCAGAAGTTATTATCACATCACTGTCATTAGTATGTGACCGTTCTTTTTACTAATAAAGTAATATACTTGTACGTTCAATGTTATTTTAATTCATAATCATTGTAGTTTCTAAATTGTATGAATGTTAATGATTCTTATAATCGAGGTAGCACACGTAAAATGTTACAATCGACGAACTGTCAGTGTCGAAGTTCAGTTGTCTGTAGTGCGTAGCTGTTAATTTGATTCGTTAGGACATCTCGACAAAATGTCTGCGAGAACATTCTGAGTGCCAGGTATGGATCGAATCGTGAAACTATATGGCTGGAGAGCGATCGCATACCTAGTTGACTTGGAAGACTTCACATCTTTTATGTTTAGAGCCGTAAGTGCTTTCTGGTCCGATTCCACAATGAAGTGAGATCCAAGCAGATATCTTTGGAGCTTTGTTATGGACCACACAAGTCCCAAAAGTTCTTTATCGAGGACTGAATACTTTTGCTCTGTTGGAGTTAACTTCCGAGATGCATAGAGAACTGGATGCAAGGTGCCATCATATTCCTGAAGTAATGAACTTCCTATAGCGTAATTAGATGCATCGCTGCGAAGAACAAACGGTAAATTTGCATTAGGCAACCTTAAAACAGGAGGATCCGAAAAAAATGTCTTTATGATATCCAACGCGATTTGATGTTCGTTAGACCACCGAATCACGTTAGCTGCACCTTTCTTAAGTAATGAAGAGAAAGGAGCAGTAATGGACGAAAGATGTGGTATGAATTTCCCATAAAATTGTATTAACCCTAACAGAGATCGCACTTGTTTCTTTGTTTTAGGTGTAGAGATATTAAGGATTTTAGAGACATTACTGTCCTCTGTATGTAACATACCGCGACCAATACGGTGACCCAAAAAAGAAATATCGTGGAAACCCACAAATGCCTTTGATGGCTTAGCAGTTAAGTTATGATATTGTAACGTGGACAGTAATGAGTTTAATCCTTCCATATGTTCTTCCCATGAGTCACTGAAAAGACAAATGTCATCTATGTATGCAATGACATTAGGATGATGAGATAGAATTCGACGCATAATGCGCACGAAAGTGGCAGGAGCGTTCACTAACCCGAAAGGCATAAAATTTCATTGGAATAGGCCCCGAGGTGTCGAGAAAGAAATGATCTCTAGAAAGGAAAAGAACCGATGACCAGTAAAGAAAAGAAACGATGACTGTATAGGCTGAGTCATCAAAGAATGTGATATCAAAATCCAATATCAGTAGGTTAATATCTGCATGACGCAGAATCAGGAACCAATTGTAACTTGAGAGAATGGTGGTGGAAATACACACCATTGTCCCGCTCGATTACCAGGCGAGCATCTCTATTGGTTCTAAAAGTAACCACGGCGTCTCCATACCTGTTATTGGTATGTGGTAATAGACGTACGAACTTAACGTTCGCCGTGTAGTTGAAAAAATTTCCCAGTGCTTGCCAACTAGTTCGTTGTGGCAGATTTTGCACAAGGATGGTGCGAGAAGATGCACCCCTACCAATATATGTGGTACCGTAGTCATAAGAATGGGAGTAAGGTTGATGAGTAACCTTATTCCTTTGAGGTAAATTATAATATTTATTACTTCTACATGTTAGGGACCTCAAGACGCAGCAATAGAGACCGCAGTCAGCGACTCATAGCTTGACTGCCTGCGTCAGGACCAGCGAACCAGAGCTGGTCAAGACCACACTCCACCTCCACGTGGTGGTCCTGGAAACAGTCTGCAGCTGTGCAGTCTGGCTGAGCGAGTGTGGATCGAAATGGGAAGGCAAACCCGGTCCTAAAAAATGCCGTGCAGAAGTCGGATGTGTCGACCGAAAGGTGCAGATATCACAGCTTAGGCGTAAACAGACACAACGCAACCACCGTCCTTTTCAGGACGAACGAGGAAGAAGAAGAAGAACTTCTACATGTAGAGTTATTGTTCTTAAATGTCCCATAATTGTGTACTTGAGTATGACTATTTACGTCAGACAAAGGAGTAGGTGTACGGCATGTCGTAAACACCTGTTTGCTGGGTAAAGTGCAAACTTTGCTGACTAGCTTATTGTTTTTACTTTTATTACCGGAGTTACAACACTTATTTTTATTATGAACATCTCTTCCCTTTTTCTCAAACTTAACCTTTTTATTTAGATCAGTTGCCTGATGATCTATTCGCCAGGATTTGTTTTCAGAATAGGACTTATTATTATGTCGAGGGAAGGTATAGATCCCACGGAATGACTTACTATTATGTACAGGTTGTGTTGAAACCTTAATATCCTTCTTAGGAATGGGTGCATGTCGTAAAGGTTGTAACAAATTAGCACAAGTAGAGTAATGAATAATGGAATCATCATTACTAACATGAACCGTAGGTTCAGAAGTTGATTCACGAAACAACTCAGTAGCTTGCGCTCTGGTAACCACTGCATTTGCAGCATGAATATGTCGCTTTTCCCATTCATCAATCTGCTGTGGGGTACACTATTTTATACCGTGTATACAACCAATTATCACATCGCTAACTGGATTCTATAGAAGGCAGGCATGTATCTTCCCTGAAAAGAAAGGTGTATGTAAATTAATGATGGCTGTAGGAAAGGTTTCCACAGTGCCTCCGAATGTGACACACTTGACCACGTTGCCAGTAGCACAGGAAGGGTCGATCAGAGAGTTCCGCACTCCCACGGTACTGCAGCCTGAATCAAACAAAATAGAGCAAGGAATAGAGTTGACGTATCCTCTATTAAATTTTAAACACCCCTTTCCATGGCGAACTGATGCAAAAGTAGCTGTACAAACTGCTGGTAGACTTGGTAAAATGTGCCCGCATCTCAGCGTCGTGATCGCCTTGGGCTGGAATAGCGTTGAGCATTCTTGACATGTTTTTACCTGCTCGAGATCGATACAAGACATAGCATTATGTTGATTAACATTATTGTCCTTATCTTTGTTAGTTTGTGCTTCAAGTGAAGCAACATTGGAATGTTGTCGTGGCCTGCTCGACGATCTATCTCTACGTCGCGATCGATTTTGACTATTGTCATTAAAATTGCTATAATTACCATTTCTGCTAGTATTAAAATCTGGATGAGTACGCCAATTAAAGTTATCACTGTTGTGATTTTGGCTAAACAATCTATTCATAAATCTATGTCTATTTTAAGGATGATGTGATTTAGATCTCCAGTGTTGTTTATTATTATTTCCTTGATTATAATTAGAATTGTCGTTACCAAAATCTCGAGATCTGTGAGATTGGCCCCAAGAATTGTTATATGTAGAATTTTGACAAAATTGTTTCCCTTCAGAAGAATTGCAATTCTTGTTATTTCCCTTTCTGACTTTTCTATCTCTAAGATTCATTCTCATTTTTTTCTTCTGAGATATAGTTTCTAATTTAAGGTTACAAATTTCTTGTTGGAGAGTTTTGATAGTATCTAAAGCTCTAGCTCTCTCATGCACAAGTTCAAGTTTGAGTGCTTCGATAGCACTATGATGACTAGTCATAAGTTCATCAATCTTCTCATGAAAACCCATATCATTCTCATTCACTACCTTTATTTTTTTAAGCTCCATAGACAACTTTTCCTCATGTAACATTTTCAGTTTTTCAGCTTCTATTTTCAAATCTACATAATCTGACTTCAACTTCTCATAGTTCATTTTGACTTGATCTAGCTCTCCAATAAGAGCTTGTTCCTTACATAGATGTTTGTTTTTTATAGAGCTCACCTCATCTTCTAACCCCTTTTCTCCATGAGTAATTTTTCAATATTTATCAGTTTTTCCTGAGACACTTTCTCCTGTTGACACCGAAGATTCCTGATTTCTTGATCAGTTAAATCAAGTTTGCTACTTTTGTATCCAAAACTTTCATGTTCTGGTCCTTTAAGAACTCCTTGGTCCTGTCTGCTTCCTTGAATGAATAATCTGTCTCAACAGCAATAGCCAACAGGCGCTTGAATCCGTTGACTAATGAGTGTGGGACCGAGGCAGCCGTTTGGTAGCCAACACCCTTTTCCTGCAGTAGTTCCATAATCTTTTCAGCTTCTACGAATTCTCTTAGCTTTTCTTTATACAGACCACGGGATTGCCCTAGTGCAATGAGATACTGTACATGAGACACCTCAAACTTTTGAGCTGTGGCATATTCAACAGCTGCAAAATCTTTTACCTCCTCAGGAGTCATCCCAAGGGATTTAGCCTGATAAATAAAATAATCTAAGGAGGACATTATTCAATATTATTCTGAAATAATTCTACTTAAAAGTGTCACTCAAAAAATATTCAACTATTTTACACTCTAATCAGAGGTACCAGTTCATGTCCAAGAACTGTATATAATCAATTAATTATATAATATATCATCAGTAAATAAAAACAATTTATGCAATGTTATGATGTGACCAAAACAATAGACAATAGTAACAATTGTGACGAGACAAGATATAATAAACGAATGAAAACGTTCGCATAAATCAACCAAAATAAAAATGGGAAAATTAAGAAATAATATTGCAAAGAATGCAATGAAATATGCGATAAAAATTACACAAGACAATTGACAATACAGTGTATAAACATTAATGGTGTAAAAAAACTGAACGAAAGCAAGGTGAGAAGGACGTAATATACAAACAAAATACATCATAAAACTAAGTACGTATAAAAATGACTACAAAAAACTACAATAAAACTGGACGTAACAACTAAACAGACAGGTGTCACAGACAACCAGACACAGTGGACCTAAAATCCTTCGACACACAGGTGTCGGAACTTTCCACTATGGGAAGTCTGCAAGAAAATTCCTAACGAACAGTCACGAAGGCCCTGGTGTGAAACTGGGATGTATCCTTCGTGAGTCTCCAAACCCTACTTCCCGCTACAAACATTGAACATTGAACATGAAACATCAATATAGAAATAGTGGACATATTACTAAGACAAGGCACAGCTGAACGTAAAACGGTGTAAACACGACACCACGTTTTTACTTATCCCCAGATGAGAAAAATATATCCCTCGCATCCGGGACTGCATGCATGAGCCTTGTAAAAACAATAGACGTAACACTATGACAGTGTCCGATGTTGCGACTTGAAGATGATGTCCAACGTCGTCCTTGACTTTGAGACAACCGTCGACTTGATTGGAAGTGTAATTGACGTTTCCTTTCAAAATTGGAGGTATTTCTCTTCAATCGAATTATTTGATCGTGAGAACGTTCCCTGCTTGAAAATCATCGTTTCCAAAACACACTGGTTCCACCATATTGTAGTAGTCGTTTCTCCAGGGTGGATTACTGATGACTACTAACACGCAAATGTCAACAGTTAAAATGTGATAAATAGTCAATTAGGAATCCCAACAAGGGGGCACGTCAAATAAGCCAAGACTTTAGTATTCAACTCGCTGGCGTAAAGTTCATTCAATTTTATTGACATAAGACGTTGTACGAGACGAGACATTTGATCTTGACGAATAACGGCTAACATTCAACAGGACGGTAAATAGTGTAGTGATCATTTTTTAAAAATACAGTTGGTTAGTTCCATTCGAGAATCCTTCACGTAATTCATGACTGAGGATAATGAATTATTATCATAAAGTACATATATACGATGAGGCAGTTAAATTCAATAAGTCATCTTTTAGTGTCCTCTGACCTTGAAAGTACTATGAGATTCTCATGATGGATCCCATACATTTAAATGTTATGATTGGTCATATCTCCCTTCGGATCCTGACCTCGTTGTCGCTCATTCTGTCATAATAATAATATACATTCCTGCCAACGACCTTCGTGGCATTAGAGCTTAGATATGACAAATACTTGAGTCACCTCTGCTTTACGTAGCAAGTATTCTTAACGGCCGAATAATGATTCGTATAATAAAATCCCAAGCCAATCCTGGATAGTCCTAAAATGTAGGAATCCGTCGGATTTAAAATTCACCTTATAAGTTCAAGTAGGACTCCATTTTGGAACCAATACGTCATTGGTCCAACTAGACGTCTACATGAGAAAAAATACAATAATATATATATCATACTTGCTTTCTCTTCCCGAGAAATCACCAGTAATATAGATGACCAAGGTCCTCATCTTCTTAACAGACGGACGGTTATAACACGAATAATTACTCCCGAAACACGGGTTTTGAACTCCCACAGATTCGTGAGGCGATCTTGGGATGCTTGCTTCATAAGCCCACCTATGACGTCAACTAATGTTTGGATACACGTGCGGACGGGATAACCCATACTCGCATAGTGCACAATCGTGCGCTACTAAAATCAAACTCACCAATAATACTTACTATCATGTAAGTTGGTGCGTAAAGTTTCTCTACAGAGGTAGGACCACATATTAATAAATATGAGACTACCATCATCTTTAAAAGACTGTTGCGGCCTACGAAAAGGACGCTATACCTGCCTTTGCCAGAAGTAGTCTTGTTAGTTATTTCTGAGAAGACCAGAAGGTTTCGGTCATACATATAGACATAAGCCAGAAGTGAGAACCCAAGTGTTATCCTGCACAGCGACACGGAGCACTACAGCTGGTCTACCTGGTTGTGCTGGTATCCCTACTACATGGGAAGATCAGCCGAGTCTATACAGTCGTGTGGAGCTCGCCAACATTGTCAACCATCATTTATGGAGCACTCAGTTAAGTGCAGAAACAAAAGAACATTCGATCAATTTATATGTGAAGAGTCAAGTCATATGAAGAAAAATACTGGTTAACGTTTTTGTCAGACAAGCAGAGACACTGAAATTCAGTAAAGAAACTACTATAATATCACTGTGATTTCTGTGGATATGATGTAAATATAAAATTCTTATGCATATAGCATTTCTATCTATTTCGAGAACAGAAGAAAAGAGAATTCTAATTAAATTGATTTTAATTGTAACTTGGATTTTGTTAATTTCATAAGGTTACTATTGAGTTCAGTTTGAATTTCATTGTTATTTAAAGCATAAAATAGTTATTACGAGAAGACGCTCTATGCTCTTGATCTTCTTATTACCACCGGACCAGGGGTCTTTACCATCTGACTATCATTTGTGCTATCATACACCAGTGCTCATTTCTGAGACTGGGGTATATCGGGTAGTTTATTATTCTGTATTGAACTATCATCGACTGTCATCAAGACAACAACAACTATAAATACCATCTCGTTACAGTGACCTTGTCTGGTAATTGTCATCTGTTCCATATTGCTGACCTTGTCTGGTTATTGTCATCAGTTCCATATAGGGGACCTTGTCTGGTTCATGTCATCAGTTCCATATTGGTGACCTTGTCTGG
The DNA here is from genome assembly GCA_024509875.1 of Oreohelix idahoensis. Taxonomy (NCBI): domain Eukaryota; kingdom Metazoa; phylum Mollusca; class Gastropoda; order Stylommatophora; family Oreohelicidae; genus Oreohelix; species Oreohelix idahoensis. Next base: position 85,726 of record JAMPIV010008348.1, read on the forward strand.
TTCATGTTATCAGTTTCATATTGGTGACCTTGTCTGGTTCATGTCATCAGTTCCATATTGGTGACCTTGTCTGGTTCATGTCATCAAGTCCATATTGGTGAGCTTGTCTGGTTCATGTCATCAGTCTAATATTGGTGACCTTGTCTGGTTCATGTCATCAGTTCCATATTGGCGACCTTGACGTACCATGTCAATCCTACTACTCTACACAAGTATCCAGTTATCTTAGTCCTTTACAACTAATTTGGTGACGTTTAATAGACATTTATTCGTATCCTGGTTTGTGCGCTGCATGATTAATTTACCAATGTTGAGCTTGAGTAGGCACAGAGATATTGTAGATGGACACGCCTGATTCTAAACCTGAACTGGGAAACCAATAGCATCATTCCTTTCTTCAGTAAACATCGTCAAGCGTCAAAATAAACTGAACACAGAGAAATGAACATCATGGAGAAATCGTACACCATCGTGCTTTCCCGTCATTTCTAACATCGGCTAAGGTACGAACGTGATCTTGACTTTTTATTTTAATTTAATATTTTTCCTTTCTTTAGTTTTAACACAACGTTCAAATAAAAATAAAATAAAATGTATTATGTGGCTCAGATAATATCAAATTAATATTAAAGTTCTCAGCAATTTCTTGATATGTTCGGCGCAGAGATATGTGAAATTCAAATGACACTTAGAGTGTTGGCTTCTACTAAATGATTCTAATTAGTACCCAAAATAATTTTCATTGAATGCATCAAAATAACTGTCACTAAATGCACCAAAATAACTTTCCCTAAATGCACCAAAATAACTTTCACTGAATGCACGTTGCCATTTCCGCATATTTTCTCAATGAGGTGCTGTTGTTTGATCTGTTGCACACGGAACTAAACTTTACGTCAAGGCAATTATCATTGTTAAGATTGAAGGAACAAGAGACAGAATACGACAAGGAGAGAAAGTACTGGGCAGTGTGACGTCATGGCTTGGCAAGAAAGTCAACAACATAATTTATAAATAACATTGGTGACGGAAAGTTGTGGAGAGACATGATCACATACGCCACCTGCCATGTCAATTGTAAAAGAAGAAGAAGAAGATGTATGTATTCAGTTCGTGTTTTTCCATGTAATGTTGGTCTAATGTAGAGAGTGTGGGCTGCCATATTTCTGTAGTCAGAGAGTATTGGGTATAGTATTTATATAATATGAATTGTCTGGGGATGGTTTCATTTTCTTTTATAATCTGGAGTTTGTATTATGTTAGTTTAACTTTAAATACATTTTAGCTATCCTCAATACATTATCTAAACACTCATTTGTGAGTGATATGTATTTTATTATAGACCTTGTAGAACTCGACGTCTATGAGACTAGAAAGGCAATATTACTTCATCCACAAGCATGTCCTAACAGGAAGCAAAGGTGAGGCTATTGAAAGTGCTAACAATTACATAATGCACTACACATTGTTACAGAAACATGTGCTGCAAAGGTAGGTTAAATATCTTACTTCAGGATGTGTAGTTTAATCTAAGAATGTCACTGTTCTGTTTCTAGAATATGTAAACATGTCTTACTTCAGGATGTGTAATTTAATCTAAGATTGTCACTGTTCTGGTTCTAGAGTATGTAAAAATGGTAGAGTATAGGAAAACTTTTTTTTTTTTTTTAATGACAGCTCTATTAGACTTGTCTTCTAGAGATGACAATACATGTGACTTTTTCTCTTGACGTAAACTGCTTTAATTTAGGTAGGTGAAGGGCTGTCAAAATAGCGGGTTTGACTGTTTTTTTTTTCTTTCACACAGCTTGTGGTATGTGGAAGCAAATCATGATTAAAAAAATGGGTAAAAGTATAGGATCAATAGAAGTTAGCATTATATGGTTTTACCGAATAGTATTTCATATCATATGGGCATCTAAAAAAATGAAGAATTATGACGACGGTGAAAGCCGGCGTGTAGGATAAGCAATATGAGAAATAGTTGCCAGATTAAAGCTTGTAATTGAAGATAATAAATTATTAGTGTTGTAAAGTAATAGAGGGGAGTAAAGCTGGGAAAGTGATTATAAACCTGTGTTAGTGTATCAACAGCGAAACTGCCAATATGTATTGAAAGCCAGGGGTTGTAGAGGCAGGAGGTTGATAGCAGGGATTTACGGTCAGGATAGTGACACGGGATGGGACTTATTTGTGTTTACCACTATTTCAATTCTAGCGGCATTTTGCGCCGGTCAAAATTAGATTCAACACTTCGTGGCGCATTCTCTATCAATATGAAAACAAACATATAAATACTAACTGCTGAGAAGAAAGAACGAGTTTAAAATTTAATTTATAGCATAATAATTAAAAATAAACCAAAATATAAAATAACGCTACATTTCTCTTCACAAGTAAAAAGCAACATGTGCTTAACATTACTGTTATAAAGATTTTCATATTTGTAAAAAAGACAACGTTAGCATAAACATTATCTTTTATTTATTTTGTATATTTTAACCTTCTGCATTATTAATTATTTCCCCTGAGCACTATAAAGAGTATGAGTATATATATATATATATATATATATATATATATATATATATATATATATATATATATATATATATATATATATATATATATATATATATATATATATATATATATATATATATATATACTACTGGACGAAAGTTAATGGCCACCATTCAGTTTAGACAAGGATTATATAATTCATCCTGAGCAGGGTCGATTTTCCAAATGTCCGGTAGCTTGAAATCTCTCAAGAAGTCTCTGAATGGTGGAGTGGGACACTGCTATACGTCTTGCAACATGATATGAGTAAATATCATATCATGTTTTGTATTCGATCACTTCCTGATATATATTGTTTACACACGGTATCCCGTTGTTGCAGGAAGTGACGTCTTGACTTCTGCTTTGAATTGACAGCAGACGTCAGTTTTGATTTGGGACAAGCTAGCGTCTCTAACCGGGAGTCTGCTTATGTCGTTTGACCAGTACGCATGGAATGTGTCCAGTAGGACCTGCTTTTAAAATGTGTTAATTGCCTTTGGGCATCTTTATATTTCACCTGCAAGATCGATTACCATCACTGCCTTATGCTTTCATTAACAGTATAATGTCAGATTAGTCTTAGCAGTGTGTATGGAATTCTTGGGCACGTAAGTTGACTGTTCCATTAAAACTGAGAGTATCAGAATCACGGACAGTAGAGACATGTGCTAGTAAAAGCTACGATGTCATATCATACTCAAATGGAGTAATGTGTTAATAAATATTTGTGAATCGTGCCAAGAAGTTAGGCCTTGTTACTGAGTACCTGAGGTGCGGGCCAGGGAGATTGTGTGTGACTGGCCAAACTTAAACATATATATACTATAATTCCTCAAACGGAATATGCAAGGACAACCCTGGAGGGTACTCAACAGGCCACTGTAATAAGGAGTGTCAAGCCTGAAGTCTAATGCACTCTTACCACAGGACGTCGGGAGGACGGTTCCTGAAATAATAAACATTCTTAAAATTTACCCGTACCAGTTTCTGGGGGCCAAAGCCATTGGATGCCTTACAAGCCTAAGAGCGCCTAACGAATCTAGGACTATTTTTTTCAAAATGGCGGCATGCATCGTCTGCCACAAGTTTTTATGAATGGAAGGGATTTCCATCAATATGAATGTGCCTCAAGTTGTCACTAAGTTATAAAAGTGACTTTTTATTACACAGAAGTCATAGGAACTGACTATTTTCATTCAAGAAGCAAGTATTTTATCAAAAATCATGGACCATATCGATGTCCTTCGATGTCAGCATGAAACAATTCTAAGCCTAACCAAGTACTAGGCTACAATCATCACTACATCCTTGCTTGTCGAAGTCTCAAGAGGGATTGTTTTCTTGGCAACAGATAAGTCTATTTATTGTTACATGCAGCTTGGCTGTGAATATAATCTGTTTGCCTGATATCTGACTTCGCCATATGTGTTTTCATTACGTGTTTTTGGTTTTTTAACTAGCGGGCTGGATGGAGGGACTTGGTTTGTGATCATTCAATACCGCAAAAGCTAGGTCGAATGAGCAAATCAAGCGTTCTATAGGGCAGTATCTGTATGATTCAGATAGAGGACCCAGCATACTCTGCTGGTTGTATAAAAGTTTGCCTCTATTGAATTTAACAGATCCATTTTTATTAGCTGTGTAGTCATGTTTATCTATTGTTTTGTTTTCATAAGTACTGTCATTGTTTATATTTTATTTAGTTCGTTGCATTATTGTTTGTAATATTGTCTAGCTTCATCTTACTATCATTTATTTCATAGATGTCATAATTGTTGTGATATGCGTCTTGTCTTGTCTTTTTGTAATAGAGCATTAGTTTAACTTAAGTCATATATATTTTATAGTTATTCCTTTGTTTTCCATTTGTATTGCCTTTAGTTGCTCGAACCCTGTCTTGCTGTTCTTAACTGTTGTGGTTCTATTTTTTTCATTACTCCATATTGTTTAGCTGAATACATCTACTATTGCAATTATCAATTGATCTGAGATTGGTGGAGTGAATATTGAATATAGCTGACATATTGATATACATAAAAGTTAAAATATTGTGTATTATTGAGAAACACAAGAATAAGCAACCATGACTTCATTAAAGGATTTATTGAAGATTGGGAAGGAACTTAATTTGGAAGGTCCAGCTTTGCAAGCTTATATTGATAAAGAAGTAAACAGACAAGAAGAACTCCATAAAGAAGAGTTAAGGAGACAAGAAGAGCTCCGTAAAGAGGAATTGGAGGAAAAAAGGAGACAAGAAGAACTCCATAAAGAAGAGTTAAGGAGACAAGAAGAGCTCCGTAAAGAGGAATTGGAGGAAAAAAGGAGACAAGAAGAACTCCATAAAGAAGAGTTAAGGAGACAAGAAGAGCTCCGTAAAGAGGAATTGGAGGAAAAAAGGAGATCAGAAGTGTTGGCTCTTGAAAGAGAAAAATTAGCCTATGCCAGATCTCAAGAAGAGAGTAAATCTCAACAAGCTATAAGATTAGCTGAGATTGAACTGGAAAAATTAAAATTACAACAACCACTGTTGCATCCTGGGGTAGGTGAAGATAAAAATAAAGTTCATACTACTGCCATAAGGATTAATTTGCCAAAATTTAACGCATCCATAGATGACATTTCATGCTTCCTAAATAGGTTCGAAACTTATTGTGAAGAATATAAGATTGACAAATCTACATGGACATGTAGACTTATGAATTTATTGGTTGGTGAACAATTAACTGTAGTCTCCACTTTGGATGACCAGACTAGAAAGGATTATGAAGCTGTTAAGGTCATTTTATTGCAGAGGTATCAATTAGATGATGAGGGCTATCGTCAGAAATTTCGATCTTTGTACCCTGATTCTGGAAAAGATTTCTCTGAATTCATTTCAGCTGTTAAACTGAATTTTTCTAGATGGATTAAACTATCCAAAACTGAAAAAACTTTTGAGGGTTTGTCAGATTTGATTCTAAGAGACAAGGTTTTGTCATCTATTAGTTCTAATTTTCTTGCGTTCCTGCAGGAAAGAAAACCAGAGAACCTGACTAAATTACAAACCTTAGGACGTCAATATCAAGTTGCACATCCTAATAGAGTATTGAGCAAAAACAATGTAAGGGACTCATTACCAGCTGCATCGGCCAGATCATTCCAAGACAATGCACCTAGGTATAGATCTAACAGCATAGATAGGAATCAAAGATTTAAACCATCACATAATTACAGTCAAAATAGAGGTACATACAATTTTAATAAATACCAACCTCAAAGACATTGGAGTTCATATCAAGAGGATAACTTTTATCCACAAACCTCATTTAAGACCAATAACTGGCAAAATAGAGGAGAATATAACTCAAAAGCAAATAGAGGTCAGAAATCATTTTATAGAGGAAATGATCAAATTGCAAATAAAAGATCTTATCATAACAATACTTCCAGACAATCAAGAAACACTGAAAGTACCAATGCCATTGTTCATGATAATAATCAGAACCATAATGATATTGTAGCACATGCAAATTCATGCAGTGTAGACTTAGCAAATAGTGATAACTGCACTAATTGCAATTCTTTATTAAAGCCTCAAGGAGTGCCAAGATTATTATGCGGACACCCTCTCCCAGTCATGTCATCTTTTGAAAGTACTGGTTCATTGATCTTGAACAGAGGTTTTGTCAATAATAAGTTAGCATCTTTACTCAGAGACACGGGTGCAACCATTGTTGGTGTGCGCAAAGCCTTGGTTGATAAGGTGGATTATACAGGAAAACAAGTGAAATGCATAACTTTTGGTGGAACTGTGGAATATTACCCCACAGCAGAGGTATTTTTGGACACACCTTATTTTACAGGACGAACACTAGTATGCCTCTTGGACAATCCAATTGCTGGAATTATTATGGGAAACATACCTAAATTGCATGAATGTACACAGGTAGATATTGAAATATGGGAAAGACAACATTTATTATGTTCAAATGCTGTGACTACCAGAGCTCAGTCTCGCATGGACAATGATCATCACAAACCAGTCATTGATGTGTTACCTGAAGATATAACTGAAGATATCACTTCAGAAGATGAAGAAGAAAAGGAAAATAATGATGATGATATAATTCATTATCAACAGGAAAATAATGATGATATTAAGGTAATGAATGATGTGAATAATGATGATGACAATTTATTTCAGATGGAGCTCATTGATAAGGAAACCTTTATACAAAGACAGAAAGATGATACTTCCTTAAAAAAAATATTTTCATATTGCTCATTTGAATGATGTAATGATAGATGACTGTGCAAAACACTGGTATACTATCAAAAATGAGATTTTAGTAAGAAACTATCAATTTGCTAATTCCTTAAAGAAACAGATTATGGTACCAGCTTGTTTTCGACCATTCATTTTACGACATGCACATGACATTGAATGTGCAGGACACTTAGGTGTTGCTAGAACAAAACAAAGAGTTTTGTCATCTATCTGATAGAGGAACTCAGTTAGTTTCAGATGCTATGAAACAGGTTATGGATATGTTTGGGATTCAAAGATCCCTTAGTTCAATATACCATCCTCAGTCTAATGGGAAAATAGAAGTCCTCAACAGATCCTTAAAACAAATGCTACATAAGGTTACAATTAAATATCCTCAAAATTGGGACAGAGTCCTGCCAGCTATTTTGTTTGCGTATCGAGAGATAAAAAATGAACATACAGGCTTTAGTCCATTTGAATTGGTTTTTGGCGCCCGACCACGCGGCCCAATGTCTATATTAAAACAACTTTTAATTGGTGCTGAGATGAACAAGGAGGTTCAGACCTCATATCAGTATGTGGTCAATTTGAGGAAAAAAATAATAGACGCATGCCAAATAGCAGTAGGTTCATCTAAAAAAGGCAAAGCTTAGGGCGAGGTTATTTATTAACCAAAACCGCAAATTACGCCAACTTTGGCCTGGTGATGAAGCTTACGTATTATTACCCAGGAGAGATAACAAATTATTAGTCTCATGGAGAGGACCTTACAGGATTGTGGGGAAACTGTCTGATGTTGATTATATTGTCTCAGTAGAGGGAAAAGAGAAAACTTTTCATATCAATATGTTACAGCAGTTTCATACACGTCCACCATATCTAAGACCAGTCTTTGAAGCTATTGATCAATCTGTCTGTCGTCATTCTTCTTTGGCTGTCATACAAGAAGAAAATTCTGATTTGACTGATGGTAATGACTCACTATTAGTATTACCTAGTCTTCACTACTTGTCTACTGAAAAATGGAAAGATGTTGACATATCACCAACTCTATCTTCCTTCCAGAAAGAACAGGTTACTTCAATCTTACGTTCTTTTACTGATGTCCTTACTGATGTCCCAGGACACACTGATATCATCGAACATGATATTATTCTGACAGACTTTCAACCAATTAAGTTGAAACCTTACCCTATTCCTATACATTTACAATGTCAGATTAAAGAGGAACTAGAACAGATGGTGAAATTAAATGTCATTTCTCCATCTCATTCATTTTATAGTTTTCCTATGGTTTTGATCAGGAAAAAAGACAAATCTATACGTATATGCATAGATTTTAGACGTTTAAATTCGGTCACCATCTAAGACGCGGAACCAATGCCCGTGTTGGAGTCTTTATTAGATAGACTAGCTACAGCTACATTTTTTTCTAAATTTGATCTATCTAAAGGCTATTTCCAAGTACCATTAACGGAACGATCCAAGCCTTATACTGCGTTCGCAACCCCATTAGGACTCTTTCAATTTAACTATATGTCTTTTGGTTTAGTTAACGCACCTGCGACCTTCGTTCGCATGATGAGACGACTCTTCTCTGACAGAGACGACCTTATTACTTACATTGACGACATTTGTCTGTTTCATCAATCATGGGATGAACATTTGAAGGGTTATTAAACTCTTTCTTCGTGTGTAGTTGTTAACTCATACTGGCTACTCGTTGTTGAATCATGCTTTATTTGCTAAATGATGTGAATGTCCACCAGTGGATAAATGTAGATGTTGGGACTGGTGTAGTAAAGTGTAACGATTGTCAACTCATCAAACCCAGCACAGTTTTGGTCATACAGGTCATCTTGTCCTGGAACGTGATGAGGCTCCGACAAGAATGTGAGTGTAAACAATGAGTGTGTATCTGAATGTCAGTACGCGAATGGTAGAATGATTCGATAGAGTTGACAGGTTGGTAGTACATCACTCATACTCACACTGTTCGAATTCAAGAAGTACTGGAACTACGGTGGTCTTTTTATAACATTTAATGGGACGCACACTTGGACAGTACGTGTATGGTTACAGGAACAAATGTCGACATAGACAGCATAATGTTGATCACAGGAATATCATCTTAAGTTAGCATTCATGCTTGGCAAATATCATAATGGAGCATTCGTAAATAAGCATTCAGCGTTCCATCATGTAAATCATCTGGCTTTACTGACTGGGCACGTCAGACCATAACCAATACATAGGAAGGCTCCTAGACCTAACCTCGTCTAGCGAATATTCCTTCACGTAAAGTTCAATATATATATATTTCATAATATAGGAATCCCAGACATGGGTTCTCACATGTAGCAGTGATCTCTTGGTTCATCGAGCGATAGTACAGGCATCCTTTTTTCTCACTCGATAAATACAAAGTATATGAATTTCAACATGGCTGTTCTCTCTCTCGTGAGCTTCACTCACTATAGAATATAGACCAAAATTAGTCATTCATTAAATGTCCTCATTTCTTCATAGGTTCTCTCATAGAGGTAATTGAATAATATCATACAATCCAGTGCTGATACATAGGAATGTCTTCTTCCTTTGAATGGATATTCTTTTTAAAAAGTACCACTGTGCATCTGCTTATCAACAACGATGGCGAAGCCCAAGTTCATAATAAATTGTGGTTTTACCTTTTTATGTGAAATATAACTTTGCCATTCCTTGGCAAAAGAGAATAAACACTGGGGTAAAGTACATACAACATGTCTAAATGATTATCACTTTTCCCCATCCATATATAGATCACTATTTCGGCAAAAAAGCCTGCTACAACAAAACTCGGCATCCTCACAGGATGACAGCCATGGATCACACCCTTGCTAGCGATACTTCCGCTGCATAGCCTTTGACCTTTTCTAGCGACAACCAAATTAGTTCGACTTAGAAATGCAAAGATATCCATATATAAGACAGACTCGTCCTACTCATACAAACACTACGTATAAATTCAGGCCATAGATATACTGAAGCAAGAACAATCTATTCCTACCCAGCCACAGAATAAATCGCAGTAGGCCTAGAGTCGTCTGCGGAGTCCGATCGAAGATGACAGAACTATTTTCAAGGGAAGCAACCCAAAAATGACTTCTCCTTAAGCACTTAAAAAAGGAAATACTTTGCTTCCAAAATATTTGCGAACATAATAAGAATATAAATGTATTATATTGCAAGATAGTAAAAATTGCCCTTTACAGTCTTACCACACCTCCCGGGAAAAAAAAAAAAAAATTTTTTTTTTTTTTTAAATACATCTAGGAGCACCGTAGAATAGGCTCACAACGCAAGAATACTGCGCAGATGAAAATATCAGGAATAACTATAATTCCTAATATGACTGGTGAGAATATATATCTCAAAATCTGAGAGAAATTGTTTCCCTACGAATAAATGTTTCCAGGAAGGTGTGATGTACGTATAATACAATTCTGGTAATTATACAATGCATACCAAAAATTCACACTACAATCTTAAATTTATGATTTATGAAGAAACAATCATCAAAGAACAGCGGTGAATTAACATCAATAAACCGCTAAGTAGCGATACCATCATTCTATTATTAAATTACAAATGTGTATCTTAGTAAAGAAACAAAAAATAACTGTTGTAAAGTTATACATATTAAAAAGATCCAATATTTAACAGTTAAGTGGCATCATGTGGGCATCTGGACAGAATGTCCGCCATCACATTTTCTGAACCACGGATAGCTCGTACCGAAAAATGAAAAGGTTGAAGAGCGATTGCGTATCGAGTTGATCTCGAGCTCTTCAAGTTCTTACTTTGGATAGCCGTAAGAGCTTTTTGGTCAGTTTCCACTACGAAATGCGCGCCCAGAAGGAATCTTTGGAGTTTGAGAATTGACCAAACCATTGCCAATAATTCACGGTCTAAAACCGAGTAATTCCTTTCTGCAGCATTAAGTTTTCTGGATATGTACATTACAGGATGCAGAGTTCCAGAGTACTCTTGCATTAGTGCCGCTCCAATCCCAGTGGATGAAGCGTCACTACGAAGAACAAATGTCTTATCTGTTGTAGGTAACACTAAAATAGGTGGTGATGAAAACATAGTTTTGATCTTCTCTAGTGAAGATTGGCATTCATGAGACCAGTGAACCATGTTAGGCGACCCTTTCTTTAATAGTGTAGAGAGAGGTGCCATGATAGAGGACAGATTCGGAATGAAACGTCCATAAAATTGTATGAGACCTAAAAGACTTCGCACTTGCTTTTTAGTCCTAGGGATAGAGATGTTAAGTATCTTAGTGATATTATGGTCTTCTGTCTTCAAGAAACCGTGACCTACTCGATGGCCTAAGAAAGCAATTTCGCTAAAGCCAATACAAGCTTTAGATGGTTTTGCTGTCAGGTTATACTCACGCAGAGTTGATAATAATTCAACTAATCCTGAATAGTGATCTTCCCAAGTATCGCTGAAAAGACAGATGTCGTCTAGATAAGCAATGACATCTGACCGATACGATAGGATTCGACGCATCATGCGTACAAATGTAGCTGGTGCGTTCATAAGGCCGAAAGGCATAAAATTCCATTGGAAAAGGCCTCTGGGAGTAGAGAAAGCGGTAAGAGGTTTGGCGCGTTCGGATAATGGAACTTGCCAATATCCTTTAGACAAATCAAGTTTAGTGAAAAAATGCGATTTAGAAAGACGAGTAAGTAACTCTTCTAGTAAAGGCATAGGTTCAGCATCGAACTTCGTAACTTGATTCAATTTGCGATAGTCAACGCAAAGACGTATGTTATTGTCTTTTTTTTCGAACAATAACCATCGGCGAAGAATATGCAGAAGTGGATGGTTCGATTATTTGTAAATCTATCATTTCATCCAACTCCTTTTCAACCTGTGTTTGGAAATGTATAGGGATAGGATAAGGCCTAACCCTAATTGGAGTATGTTCAGTTAGAACAATGTCATGCTCAATGACATGAGTTTGTCCAGGGATGTCAGTGAGGACATCCTGAAATGTTTGTAACATAGACGAAACTTGTCGCCGTTCTCCTAGAGACAAATCAGGAGAAACAGTAACGTCTTTCCATGATTCACTAGAATGAAGTGGGATCATTGGAAGCGGGAGATTAACATCCGAAAAACTTGTTTCCTCATCCTGTATTACAGACAGTGATGAGTAATGACCATGTTTGACATGAGAATCGTCCGTTGCCTGGAAAATAGGCTGTAGATAGTCAGGACGTTCATGGAACTCCGTAAGCATATTGATGTGGAAGGTTTTATGCTTCCCGTTAATATCGACGATGTAGTCAACATCTGAAATTTTCGATATTATATCGTACGGACCTTTCCAACTAATAAGGAGTCTATTTTCACGACAAGGTAGCAAAACAAATGCTTTGTCACCAGGACAAAGTTGTCGTAAAGTTCTCTTCTTATTAGCAAATTGTCTTGCCTTCTGCTTAGCAAACTCAGAAGAGGACGTTGCCAATTTGCATGCTTCGATAATCTTTTGTCTCAGCGCGATGACATACTCGTAAGAAGATTTTGTGTCATCGTCAATATTGTCAGCTGTTATAAGATCATGCAGCAAAGACATTGGGCCGCGCGGTCGCGCGCCAAAGACAAGTTCAAAGGGCGAAAACCCTGTATGTTCATTGGGGACCTCTCTGTACGCGAAGAGGGCCGCGGGTAAAACCCTATCCCAATCCTGAGGATGATCCTCAGTTATCTTCCCTAATAAGTTCTTAAGTGTTCTATTTAGTCGCTCGACCATCCCATTGGACATAGGATGATAGATGCTACTCAAAGATCTCTCTATCTGTAGAGTAGACATTACTTGAGACATGGTATCCGATATCAGTTGGGTGCCATGATCTGATAATATTTCTCCGGGGAATCCCAGCCGAGAAAATATAAGCCAAAGAGCATCTGCAATGTCAGCGGTAGTAATGCTCTTTAGAGGGATAGCCTCTGGCCAACGTGTGCACATGTCTACACACGTTAAGATAAACTGATGTCCTCTAGCAGATTTGATCTTGAATGGACCAATGATGTCTATCGCCATTTTCTGGAATGGACGAATAGGAATATCTGCAGCCTGAATAGGCGCAGCATGACGAGGACCTTTGGATTTGACTTCTTGACATACTTTACAGGATCGACAATAGATCCGTATGTCCTTGTTCACAAAAGGCCAAAAGAAAGCCGCAAGAACTCTTGACTTAGTACGGGAAAAACCCATGTGACCAGCACACTGAGAGTCGTGTGCATGTTGTAAGATCTTAACTCTCAAATTCTTGGGTACAAGAATCTGAGAATGACTTGACTTAGTGGAGTCTTGCACCATACGTACAAGTACGCCATTCTTCATTGTAATCCAAGATTTACAATTTGAATCTTTATTCGGATCACCTTTTGTTACAAGAGTGAAGAATTTCTTAAGAGTCGGATCTTCTTCTTGTTGTTTTATAAACGAGTCACGAGAAATTACCAAGGGATCATCTTGGTTATGCACTTCATTATCTTCAACAGATGAAGTTTCAGGCATATTGAGAGCTTGAGCTCTAGTGACTACTGCATTAGCAGATTGCATATTTTGATTTTCCCAAACGGAAATTTGCTCCGGAGTGCATTCTTGGACTCCGTGAATGCGACCGATGATAAGATCAGCGATCGGATCCGGCAAAAGACATGCGTGTACATCTCCTGTGAAGAAAGGAGTAGCAATCCTAATGATAGCGGTAGAGTATTTCTCTATGGTGCCGCCAAATGTTACGCATTTGACTACTTTGCCTGTAGAATGAGAAGGATCTATGAGTGACTGCCTAACCCCAATAGTTGTGCATCCAGAATCAAAAAGTACTGAGACTGGATTGTCATTTACTAAACCTTTGTGTAAGACAAGAGAACCTCTCCCATCATGCGCGATTGACGCAGGAAGAGCGGGAAGAGGATGGCCACAGCTTAAAGTAGACACTGTGGTTGGCTCAAATAATGTTTTGCATTGGGGGCACTGAGATGCTCTCCCAAAATCAAAAGCGGCACATGCCATATTATTAGAGTCATCATTATCTTTATTTTGTTTATAGGCTTCGTGGGACTCTTGCTGTGCAGAGTTCGCCTGGTAATGAGCTTTATGTTTTTTGAATTGTGCTCTACCTCTGTTATTATTGCCTCTGTACTTATCATTGTTTCCACTATTATAACCTCTACTCGGGTTTGAATCATAGCTCCTTTGGTTACTATCATCATATTCATTATAATGAGTATCTCGGTAATTATGATCCTGTTGTCTCCATGAAGGAAAACTTGGATAGTTTCTAGAATGACTTCCTTTGCGAAAGTTCCTGTAATTATGACCACCCCTGAATCGAGGGCTGTCAGCTCTTCTCCAGGTATTCGAAGAAGAACCCTGAAATGATTGGTTACCTTGGTTCTGATAACTGTAATAGTTACCTTTTTTATTAAAACTATTTTGAGGTCCTTGGAATTTGTGAGAGTGATTAGGGTTGTATGGTGTTGCAGAAGCAACTGGCATACCTTCTTTAACCTTACTGTTGCTAATAGCTACGTCCGGATGTGCAGTGACGTATTGGGTACAATACTGTTCCATTTCTTTTAGAGACTTAGGTTTACGCTCATGTAAGAATTCGAGGAAAGGTTTATTTATACTTGACATAATCTTGTCTCTGAGTATCAAGTCCATAAGGGCTTCATAAGTCTTTTCTGTTTTGGATAGCTCAATCCAACGATCAAATGTAAGTCGTGTCCTTGCAATGAATTCTGAGAATTCTACACCTGCCTCAGGCACCATTGTCTTAAACAACTTCCGATAACCCTCTTCAGACAACTGATACTTCTTTAATAAGGCTGCCCTAATAACATCATAGTTATCTTTGTCAGCCTCTTCAACCAAACTTAAACTAGATTTTCTGATAACTGGTTAGCATATTGTGATTTGTCCACATTATGTGCTCGACACGAGCGTTCAAATCTGTTTAGCCAGAATGTTATGTCATCACTGGAAGGGTTGAACGCTGGTACCTTGACCTTGTAAGTAAAGGGTTTACCATTACCACTAGATGCTTGATTAACATTACTTATGTTTGTTAACTTTAACTTTTCTAACTCAAATGCTAAAAGTTCTTTTTGGTGTTCATGTTCTCTTATTGCTTTTTTTTTCTTGAGCTTCAGCTTGTAATTTTCTCTCTTCTGCAGCAGCCTGTAATTTTTTCTCTTCAGCAGCAGCTTCATCTTTTCTTTTCTCTTTTTCCATTTCCATCTGGAATCTTTTTTCATCAGTCTGTATCTGCAATTTCTTTTGTTCATCCTCTCTTTGTAATTTTCTTTCCTCAGCTTCTAATTTCTTTTCTTCAATCAATGCTTTTCTTTCTTCAGCAGCCAATGCTTTGTCATATTGAGCAACTGCCCATTCTTCTAACTGCTGACCAGTCTTATCAAGAGCCCTGCCTTGTGTGATAAAATAATCCAAGGTAGACATCTTGTCTAATAAGATCAGTAATTTGCAAAAGTAAATAAATTTACTTTCTTAGTCTTAATCAAAGACTTTGTATGATAACTTTGTAACCTGTGAAAAATAGTACTTAACTATCCCAATCACTGTGGGAAACAAGCCTTACAAAGGTCTTGTATAAATCCTTATATAATAACAGCTATAAGTTGCTGGTTCACTCTATAATATAAGTGCAGTGCACCAGAAATAGTGTTTTATATCATCAACTGTGTACCTTTAGTAATAGCAATTAACTATCAGTTGATTCTTGTACATCAATTTATATGATCAACTATATTTTAAATAGTGTATGTCGATCAGGCACAAAACAAAACAGTTATACAGAAAAACATGAAAACATTTGCGGAAATGAAATAAATAAAATTGGAAAAACAATAAAAGATAAACCGCAAGAGGATAACAAATACAAATAACGCCACAGTATATAAATATAAATTGAGAATAGAACTGAAAGATAGAATAGGGTAGACCAACAAATTACAAACAAATCAAAACAAACTAAAGAACAGAGGAATATTACAAAAACAACAATGAGTACAGACTTCACAGCTAACACTAATAGCAACAGCTGTCGCAGCAAATTTCCAATGAAGAAAATTGCACCTATAGAAACGCACACATCAGACCCTCTATTACGTGGGATACTCTGCTGTGTGACACCGCCCAACCGAAACAACAACCCGCTGGATACAAACAAATATCACATATAAATAGTTAAACATAAATACATAAATGCATAAATAGTATGGCAATATGATGTAAATAGAGTGTTGCAGAAAGAATGTGTTGGAATGAAGGCTCAGTTACACTGCCTAATAGTACAGTACTGTGGTACTTTATTAAACAAATACTTCTGGTCTAATTATTTTAAATTCAACACAGAAATAGAAGCTCCATCGTTGATTTGAATGATAACAATCAATGTAGGACTTCTCAGTTCAATAACATTTTCTTTCGCAAACACTGTCAAATATTCTCCAGTCCTGATGTGTAATGTTCTATGTTTCAACCAAGCTCGCTGTGTAACACTGTCAGTTGTATGGCAAATGTCCAATGAACCAAATGTCAACAAACCCTGACCTAGTTACTGCATACTCTCGACAGGACAGGTCACGCTGACATCACTGTAGAGTTGTACTGTTGATGTATTTGTGTGTCGTAACAGACCCCAAGGAACGTCTGGTCTCAGTAGTTTACTTCTCAATATGGTCACTGTGCAGGTTGACCCAGGAAGCTGGCACACCAGTTGTTAAACTCTTTCTTTGTGTGTGTAGTTGTTAACTCATACTGGCTACTAGTTGTTGAATCATGCTTTATTTGCTAAATGATGTGAATGTCCACCAGTGGATAAATGTAGATGTTGGGACTGGTGTAGTAAAGTGTAACGATTGTCAACTCATCAAACCCAGCACAGTTTTGGTCATACAGGTCATCTTGTCCTGGAACGTGATGAGGCTCCGACAAGAATGTGAGTGTAAACAATGAGTGTGTATCTGAATGTCAGTACGCGAATGGTAGAATGATTCGATAGAGTTGACAGGTTGGTAGTACATCACTCATACTCACACTGTTCGAATTCAAGAAGTACTGGAACTACGGTGGTCTTTTTATAACATTTAATGGGACGCACACTTGGACAGTACGTGTATGGTTACAGGAACAAATGTCGACATAGACAGCATAATGTTGATCACAGGAATATCATCTTAAGTTAGCATTCATGCTTGGCAAATATCATAATGGAGCATTCGTAAATAAGCATTCAGCGTTCCATCATGTAAATCATCTGGCTTTACTGACTGGGCACGTCAGACCATAACCAATACATAGGAAGGCTCCTAGACCTAACCTCGTCTAGCGAATATTCCTTCACGTAAAGTTCAATATATATATATTTCATAATATAGGAATCGCAGACATGGGTTCTCACATGTAGCAGTGATCTCTTGGTTCATCGAGCGATAGTACAGGCATCCCTTTTTCTCACTCGATAAATACAAAGTATATGAATTTCAACATGGCTGTTCTCTCTCTCGTGAGCTTCACTCACTATAGAATATAGACCAAAATTAGTCATTCATTAAATGTCCTCATTTCTTCATAGGTTCTCTCATAGAGGTAATTGAATAATATCATACAATCCAGTGCTGATACATAGGAATGTCTTCTTCCTTTGAATGGATATTCTTTTTAAAAGTACCACTGTGCATCTGCTTATCAACAACGATGGCGAAGCCCAAGTTCATAATAAATTGTGGTTTTACCTTTTTATGTGAAATATAACTTTGCCATTCCTTGGCAAAAGAGAATAAACACTGGGGTAAAGTACATACAACATGTCTAAATGATTATCACTTTTCCCCATCCATATATAGATCACTATTTCGGCAAAAAGCCTGCTACAACAAAACTCGGCATCCTCACAGGATGACAGCCATGGATCACACCCTTGCTAGCGATACTTCCGCTGCATAGCCTTTGACCTTTTCTAGCGACAACCAAATTAGTTCGACTTAGAAATGCAAAGATATCCATATATAAGACAGACTCGTCCTACTCATACAAACACTACGTATAAATTCAGGCCATAGATATACTGAAGCAAGAACAATCTATTCCTACCCAGCCACAGAATAAATCGCAGTAGGCCTAGAGTCGTCTGCGGAGTCCGATCGAAGATGACAGAACTATTTTCAAGGGAAGCAACCCAAAAATGACTTCTCCTTAAGCACTTAAAAAGGAAATACTTTGCTTCCAAAATATTTGCGAACATAATAAGAATATAAATGTATTATATTGCAAGATAGTAAAAATTGCCCTTTACAGTATTCAATCCTTACTTACCACTCTACGTCGTCATAATTTATCTGCACGTCCATCTAAGACTAAGATTGGATTTCAGGAGATTTCATTTTTAGGTTATAAAGTAGGAGGAGGTTTTTTGAAAACAGAGGATACTACTATCTCTAGGATTCTAAACCTTGATATACCTAAGACCAAAAAACAGGTTAGAAGTATCCTAGGGCTCTTAAACTTTTATCGTAAGTTTATCCCTAATTTTGCAGAGTATACGTCTGTGTTGTCATCACTGGTGAAGAAGGAGTCACCAAATAGGTGTATTTATAGTCGGGATGTTAATGTTGCTTTAAATAGATTAAAATGTCTGTTTTCCAAGTTGCCTATATTGAGATTGCCTGATCCTTCTAAACATTTTACTCTTACAGTAGACGCTTCCAAAACGTCCATTGGAGGTTCGCTTTTGCAAGAATGGAAGGGCTGTTTACATCCAACACTTTATGTTAGCAGGAAGCTAACGCCGACGGAGCAACGTTACTCGGTCATTGAGAAAGAGCTGCTGGCTCTTGTGTTCTGCTTCTCTAAACTGCAACGCTACCTGCTTGGTGCAAGTTTCACTCTCGAGACAGACCAAAGGGCACTGTCTTACCTGAAAACAGCGAGATTCAAGAATGCTAAAGCAGTGCGTGCCTCACTGGCCCTTCAACCCTATAATTACCACATTAAACCCATCGCAGGAAAGTTGAACGTGATGGCCGATGTTCTATTCAGATGCATGAAGCATCCGCTATCGCCAGTTGTCTCCGCAAATGCTGCTTCAATCCAACTTTGATGCTCAATAATAACACTACTTCCTTTGGGACAAGTCAGGAATTATTTCGCAAAGGTAGAATCATGAACTAAGGCACATGCCTTCTTTGAACTCATATATTGCATACTTCAGATATTACACCACATTGTTTCGTCATGCACTTAAACCGGTTGAAAAACTAGCGACACTATACCAAGCAACATGATGATGATGAATCACTGTTCATCCAAAATCAATATATATATATTCAAGCATTCGTCACATGATGTCTAATGCAATTGCTCAAGAACAATACTTGGTTACTTCATGCACGTTGTACAATGACTTTTGTCAGTATAACAATCCAAGTCGGTGCAATTCAGATACGTGACTACAATTTCCAAAACTTTTTGCACTAATTAACTATCTCAAACGTTGTGTAAAAAGGGAAGTAACTAAAATTACTGACTACAAATTTCAAAAAGGGACATAACCAAGAAATTACATTTCATCATATACGTATGAAATTCTCAAGTACAGAATGAACAATAGTATAGTGCTGCATATGATATTGCATGGAAGACAAACATCGACAACCATCATAGATAGAAAATGGATTTTCTTCAATGAACTATTTCTTTCCGGCATAATATAACAATGTTGTGCGAACTAGTGACTCACTGAAACTTTAATTCTTTTAAATACTTCTACAGGAAGAACTGTGTATGGTCTGACATGACCAGTCTTAATAACACTGGTGATATTACATTGGTTCATTAGTGTAGCATTGTATGAAGTGAATTACAGTGGTGCTTCCACTTAGATAACCTATATCCTTCATATGTGTAGATATTAAGTAATATATCTTCATATGACATCTCATTAACATTGTCATTCACCACATGACATTGCATACATACAAATATTAATAACTATTTTGACATATTGTCACAGTCACCACTTATATTTTAACTTGTCTGCCTCATATGTGCTATTCTGTCGTTGATTGCTTATTATGCATTTCAGTTGATAGATAGGTAGACTTACATACCGACACGACTTAGGGCGTTTGTTGACATGGTATGCTGTGTGAGTGCCATGACTGACATATTGACTTTTCTTCGCTGCCTTCTAATTAATGTAGTTACCTCACATTTGTGTCAAAAGAGCGTCTGCTAACGATAATGGGTTTAGTTATGTTATTACTAAATACCACACCTTGTGTGTTAAATTGTCGATTATGGAGCACGCCTCTAGGTGCTATCATAATGATGACAGTTGAGTATTTGGATATTGTCATATGGTTTCTCCAGTGACCTTGTAAGATTGTACTATGAAAATAATGAAAAGTTCCTTTTCATTATTTTAATCCAGGGGGGGGGGGGGCGGGGGGGGGTGGGGGGGGGGGGGGGGGGGGGGGGGGGGAGTAAATGATATGAGTAAATATCATATCATGTTTTGTATTCGATCACTTCCTGATATATATTGTTTACACACGGTATCCCGTGGTTGCAGGAAGTGACGTCTTGACTTCTGCTTTGAATTGACAGCAGACGTCAGTTTTGATTTGGGACAAGCTAGCGTCTCTAACCGGGAGTCTGCTTGTGTCGTTTGACCAGTACGCATGGAATGTGTCCAGTAGGACCTGCTTTTAAAATGTGTTAATTGCCTTTGGGCATCTTTATATTTCACCTGCAAGATCGATTACCATCACTGCCTTATGCTTTCATTAACAGTATAATGTCAGATTAGTCTTAGCAGTGTGTATGGAATTCTTGGGCACGTAAGTTGACTGTTCCATTAAAACTGAGAGTATCAGAATCACGGACAGTAGAGACATGTGCTAGTAAAAGCTACGATGTCATATCATACTCAAATGGAGTAATGTGTTAATAAATATTTGTGAATCGTGCCAAGAAGTTAGGCCTTGTTACTGAGTACCTGAGGTGCGGGCCAGGGAGATTGTGTGTGACTGGCCAAACTTAAATATATATATACTATAATTCCTCAAACGGAATATGCAAGGACAACCCTGGAGGGTACTCAGCAGGCCACTGTAATAAGGAGTGTCAAGCCTGAAGTCTAATGCACTCTTACCACAGGACGTCGGGAGGACGGTTCCTGAAATAATAAACATTCTTAAAATTTACCCGTACCACAACATGACGAACAGATTGACTATCCTGAATCCATGCCATAGCTCGACCACGGTCTACAGTGCTGAGACTTCTCCTTGGTGGCATGGCTAATGCAGTGATCATTTCGACCACTTGTCATACTGATTTATTGCATACCAAAGGTGAACACTCTTTACCGATGATCATTTTATGGTGGCCCTTAACTTTTGTCCAGGCTCTAAGCTTATAGTCTCTAATTTAATTTTAAATAACCGAAGTGGATAAATAATATTCTATGTTACGCGGGGTAAGGATAGGATTGTGAATAATACTATATTATGTTAAGTATTTGCATTTTTCTCCTATACAGTATCTGGGTCAAGCCCTAAAACTTACCAGCGGATTTCATATGAACTGAGTATAACTTTACAAAAAGAACATTCTGATATTATCGGGTTTTTTCAAGGTGACCTGTCTGGCCTCTTGTTTTACACCCAGAAAGAGACAGAGCACCGGCCCAAGAGAAATATTAAGAATAAATTATAACTGGACTCATAGAATATCCATATTTCTTTTCCCAAGTTCACATACATTCAGAAATTAAAGTGACTTAATCAAACATTGACATTACCTGAATAACGACCACTGTGTTGTAAAGAAGATTGATCCTGAGCAGATTTATTTACCAGACATTCGATTTAACGATTGAAGATCCCACGCTAATGTACACTGTGACCATTTGATCTCATAATTATTTTACTACCTGGACAAAAATTGAAGTGACATTTGTCAGAACCTTCTGTGAATCAAGCGTTTCCCAACATTGTGATTAATTAGTCTTTGGAGATACTGAGGCTTGATTCGCCAACAAACCCAACCTGGGAGGGGCTGTGTGTACCTTAACAATTGTTCCAGAGGTTGTGAAAGCAACTTGTAGGTAAGAGTGAGACTGATTTGTGATCACAGGTTGTCAGAGCGAGAGAATGCAGGGATCAATAATTCGTTCATTGTATACCTATGTAATAACTCTGTATTTTTATGCAAGTTTTGTTAATGCGGTCCCTTCTCTTAGAAAAGATTAACGTATAAACTCTGTTCTTTACTGTAGAGTGAATTTTTAGACTATAGCGTAAAGACCTTTGACTCTCTTGGGGGTTAATAACTTTTCTTCTAATGGGATTGTGTCTCAATAGAGGGAGGGAGGATCAAACCTATGAGTCTAACTCTTTTATTTTATTCTTTAACCTATGTTTTTGTGTGTGTGAATGTGAGTGGTAATATATATATATTAATACATATATTCTAGTAGACTGTCTGACTAACTAAGTTCTGTTGTAGAGATAGGCTGAACGAGAGAAGCTTCTCGATTTCAGGGACAGACTCTAACTAGTTTCCACCATCTCACTCGTAAAAATCTATTTTCTTTACATTACCTCTCACTGAGCTATCACCTTTTCTAATCTATTCAGAAGGGTCCAATCTATGTCTTAATTCCCCTATCAAAAATCAACGACACTGCTTCTCATGCCAATGCATGTAGTGTGGACTTGTCCAATAGTACTAATTGTTCGGAATGCACTTCTTTGTTTCAGCTAGAGGGGGTTCTTAGGCTTCTGTGTGGCCACCCTTTACAAGTTATGGCCTGTTATAATGGAACAGGATCACTGGTGTTCAATAAATGTTTTGTTAACAACCAACTTGTTTCAGGGCTAAGAGACACTGGATGCACCACTGTGGGGATTCGAAGATCATTAGTGGACCAAGCTGATTACACAAGCAAAGAAGTCAAGTGCATCACATTTGGGAGTACAGCTGAATAATATCCAACTGCTGAAGTATTCTTAGATACCCCTTATTTTAAAAGAAAGACTCTGGTTTGTCTCTTTGAAAAACCTGTGGCTGGGATAATACTTGGAAATATTCCTGGACTACATTAATACACTAATGATGATATTTTAAAATGGGAACAGCAACATTTGCTTATTGCAAATGCTGTTACTATTCGAGCTCAGTCTCGTGCAGAGTTGAATGAACAAGTAGAAATTGAAGAAGGGAATGATGAGGAGATGACTAATGAAGATGATTTACAAAATGAACTTATTGACAAAAAATCATTTATAAAAATGCAAAATGAAGATGATTCATTAAAAATAATTTTTCGCGTTGCAAAATCTGATGTTCGCTCACGGACTACACATCTGTTGGAGACGAAAGGAATCTACCACAACCTCTTCAGACTACATACTATTGTTGAACAGGATGAACATTGTGGGAATAATGGGGATGATATTTAGACAGATGTGTTTAATTGAACAACAAAAAAATTTATCACAGAAAATGGCAGGACGAATTTCAAAGGGTATGGTGAAGAAACATGTGTCAGAACAAATTGAAGAGGCGCAAAGCAAAAGGGATACAACAAAACTGTTAGCGTCCAATAGTGTCGCTAATGAGAAAAAAGGCAAATTACCTATGCCGCTATTTGTCACTATAGTGAGAACAAACAAAATAGTGTGGCACTTTGTTTGGCTTGGTTGCATGTTTGCTCTAATATTTGGCTTTATATAGGGTGTCCGAACGAGAACAGGTAGATTTTGTTTTTTTAATAAATAGTCTAAAAGTGAAACAATTGTCAATTTTATGTTATGTATGTTTTATTAAGACCTGGCAGTTATGTGTGGAACACTATATCATTTAAATGACCGCCTCTGCTAGCCATACAGATGCGCACCCTTTTGGAGTCCATTTTGCATGACATTTTCGCATGTTTCAACTTGTATAGCGGCGATATCCTCTCAAATTTTTACTTTGAGTTGCTCAATAGTCTGTGGCTTGTTTGTTAGACCTTCCCTTTAAAAAAAACCATAAAATAAGTCTAATGGAGTTAAATCTGGCGATCTTGGAGGCCAGTCGATGTCGTAAAATTTCGAAATTAATTTGTCCGGAAACATCCTATTCAAAATTTCTCTTGTGTCGCGTGCTATGTGCAACGTGGCGCCATCTTGTTGAAACCACATGTCACGTAGGTCCAAATCCTCCAATTGCGGACCTAAAAAGTTGTTAATCATGCCCCGATAACGTTCGCCATTGACCGTAACAGCATTGCCATGAGCGTTCTAAAAAAAGTATGGACCAATCACACCTCCAGCCCACATAGCGCACCAGACTGTCACTCGCCGAGGATGTAGAGGCTTCTCGTGTATCTCTCATGGATTTTCGCTTCCCCAAATACGGCTATTTTGATTGTTTACGAAGCCACTATGGTGGAAGTGAGCCTCATCACTCATGATGATTTTCTTCCAAAATTCAGGGTCATATTCAATGGCTTCTAACATCCAATTACTGTAATTACGACGCCGTTCGTGGTCTGCAGGTTGAAGAGCTTTCGTCAGCTGGAACTTATATGGGTGTAAGTGTAGATCTTTACGCAAAATTGTGTGTAAAGATGACCGAGATAGGCCAAGTTCTTGTGAACGGTGTCTGATGGAGGTGCCCGGCATTTCAGCTACACTTTCACGCACAGCAGCAATGTTTTTCAATGAACGAGCGCTCTGAGGTGCTGGAGGCCTTGAGCGATTCACCACCGAACCAGTTTCTTCAAATACCGCCACTAAACGCTGAATTGTGCATACTGCAGGCACATTATTACGACTCAAAATTTCACGTAATTTACGCCGAGTCACCGCAATTGAACACTGATTTTGATAATAAGTTTTAACTATTGAAATGCGTTGTTCATATGTGTACCTCTCCATAATGAATTTGCCTCGTCTCTGTTTGACGTCTGCTAAATGTGAAGTGACAGAAACAAAATCCACAGAAATGGCGGGCAATTCAAATCTACCTGC
The DNA here is from genome assembly GCA_024509875.1 of Oreohelix idahoensis. Taxonomy (NCBI): domain Eukaryota; kingdom Metazoa; phylum Mollusca; class Gastropoda; order Stylommatophora; family Oreohelicidae; genus Oreohelix; species Oreohelix idahoensis. The sequence goes on from JAMPIV010008348.1 coordinate 110,660, forward strand.
TCTCGTTCGGACACAGCATTCAGATCCAAGGAAACTAACAAAACAATTGAATTTGATTTCCAGACACTGTTGGGCAGGGGTTGGTTCGAGTGTGTGCTATTGGTGGCACTATTAACCCTAACTGCATTTACTTGTATGATTCAGTGTGCTGTAGTAAAGAAAAATTGGACAGCACGATTAAGTTAGAATAACTGCACGAATCTTCTCATACATCAAACTGAATATTTTCTCAACCCCACTCACTCCACAGAAACGTTTATTCGCTTTTATAAGAAGAAATGTACACATAATATTGCTGATCTTGAGAATAAATCATTTTTCCATAAACCCTGTCTAGATGTTAGACGGATACATAATTCAGCACTCCACAGATTTTAATGCGTTCTTGTGCGCAGTTTTCTTCTGGTATCCTCTTTGTTTCAGATCTTGACTATCTACAGCAACATTCTTCAGCAAATTTGATCTATCTGGCAAGTACCTCTGTCGGAGAGAGCCAAACCTTACACAGCTTTCGCTACACCTGTAAGATTGTTCCAATTCAATTTTATGTCTTTTGGACTAGTCAACGCCCCTGCGACTTTTGTCTGTATGATGAGGAAAATTGTTTCTAATCGTGATGACATCATCACCTACATTGATGACATTTGCCTTTTCCATGAATCTTAGGAAGATCATGTTCTTGGAATTCAGACACTATTGAATACTCTTCGTCTCCATCATCTTACTTCGAGACCATCCAAAATACAAATAGGAGTTATTGAAATTTCTTTTCTTGGTCACAAAGTAGGAGGCGGTTTTCTTAAACCTGAAGATTCTACTATCTCAAAGATACTGAATCTTGAAATTCCTAAGACAAAAAAAAAAAAAAAAATAACAGGTTCGAAAACTTTCAGGTCTTGTCGGATTCTACCGAAAGTTCTTACCTAATGTTTTAGAAATTACTTCAGTTCTGTCTTCGTTGGTAAGGAAGAACTCTCCAAATAAGATGTTTTTCTACATCTCCAATTTTAAGATTGCCTGATGCTAGACTTCCATTCATCTTTACAGTCGACGCCTCTGCTTCGGGGATAGGAGGTACATTATTACAGAACTATGAAGATTGTCTTCATCCCATAATTTATACGAGTATTAGTCGGAAACTTACACCGACAGAAAGAAAATACCCCATCGTCGAGCGGGAACTAATCGCGGTGGTGTATTGTTTTGCAAAATTGCAGCGCTATCTTATTGGCGCGAAATTCATCTTGGAAACCGACCAGCATGCTTTGGCGTTTATCAAGACAGCGAAATTCAGGAACGAGAGAGCAGAAAGAGCAGCAATGGCACTCTAGCCATACGACTACGAAATTTGAGCAGTCAAAGGAAATGAGAACGTACTAGCTGATGTATTATCTAGGTGCGTAAAAGACCCGAAATCAACGGACAACACGGCAAATGCAAAATCTGTTGTGAAGTTATGGCAAACTTGTCAACTTACTTCTCCGCAAGTTGACCAATAGACAGTGTACCATATCTGCACAGATTTTGCTGACTATGTTTAGTCTTGCTTGCATCTGATGAAATTTTACTGCAGCTTAAAGAAGATATGTGAACATTCCCTGGCTGAACCCCAAGATTAAAATATATCATATTGCTTCAGCAATAAAATGAAAGAAGTCGCTTTGTAATCCTATTGACACTGTTTACGTGTATGAACTATGATCACTCAGCACCTGATGATGATGAATCCTGAGATCGCCGGTTGCATGTTATACCTCTTATCGCTCAGCTCAGCACATGGATGTCATGAACCTTATGGATGTGTTCCATACAAGGCTTATGTGCATGAACCACGCATTAATTGCTAGACTACGAATAATCTGATAGTTGAGTCATTTAAATGCGATAATGTATTTATTGCATACGTTCTGAACTTGTAACGAAAGTTAGGGGATTTAACTCATTATTGCTTCTCGTGGACCACAAAGGGATATAACTTAATAAAAAGAAACGTATGATTTTTTTAACTATATCGAATTGGACATGGAACATTCGTGATTAACTTTAATTCTTAAAGGAACTTGCATTATAACATGGAGGATAATCATGCACATAGACTTTGTGCGCTAGTAAAAAATTTTTCGCGGGACTTTAGTTGGGTATTACTGAACCATTACGGATGACATTCACATACTAATGTTTTACATACGGTGCTTTAATTAGTTTCAATTAGCTTGATAAGATTTTGTCTTTGACATAAGTCATTACAATACTCACACTAAGTATATAATTGAACATTTTAATTGTTGTCACAACAAGTTCGTAAATTACACAATTCATCAGCGTAATTTTACTTCGTGTGTAACAAAAAAATGGTGACACCACAGTATACTTTATAGTACAAGTAGTACTCAAGATGTACACATGAATATGATCTTTTTGCGTATGATGATGCATTCATTCACATTACTAATATGATTGTCTGCCTAATTTCATCTTGTTACGCTTTTAAATATTTGTATGTGCTATAATATTTTGAATTATTGCTTGTAACTTATAAGTTAGTTATTTGACAACTGAAACTGGACTTTACGGATAGGTGATATTGGACGGTGTGAGGTATGTGAGTTGATGTATTGCTACCATCATGTTTTTAAGGTATTGTGGACACTTAGTCATGGCTACCTCACCTGAGTAGACATTGGCGATGGCTCATATACCATTGTTCACAATTTTAGTGTTAAATTGCCTACCCTATGGCCGAAACCTGGGTGCTATTCTAGTTCTTACTTACATTGATATTTGATGTTACCATTTTTCACTCTAGTGATTTTATACTCACACCATGGAAATAATGAAAACTTTGTGGGGGCCTGGGGGGGGGAGGGGAGGTGGGAGAGAGAGAGAACTGTTATGATTAAAATTCATAACGATTATGTATGTATTATTGTTAGCTCGACAGAGCTCCATTTATGATATTTTTATACAGAAATACTCACTTGTCGAAAAGCAGCAGCTGGGAGACTTTTTCAGGCCATAAATCGAGGATTCCTCAGCAAGAGAGAGGTTGGTAAGAAAATGAAGATGGCTGTATACCGCTCCGCCTATGTTCCAGTCTTGACATATGGATGCGAGTCATGGGCAATAACCACAACCCACAAAAGCCAGATCCAAACCTCAGAAATGAGGTATCTGAGGAAGGTGGTAGAAGTAACAAGAAGAGACATGGTCCGCAACCAGACGATACGTCAAGGCTTAAGATCCCACCCCCTGCAGACCCAAGTAGAACAGTCCCAACTAAGATGGTTTGGCCATGTCTGCAGAATGGGAGAAGATCGGCTACCACGACAAGCATGGGAAACAAAGGGCCAGGGATCCAGACCCCCAGGACGACCCAGAGTCCACTGGGAGGACAACATTAGACAATCTTTGAAGGACCGAGGACTAGAATGGAACCAGGCCAGGAGGAAGACAGCCGATAGAATAGCCTGGCGCTTTCTCTTCCAAACCTCTACACCTCACGGTAGAAGGGGAACGACTAAGTAAGTAAGTAAATTACTAGTAAAAGAAATGACGTCATACAGACATGTTACGGTAGCAGACGCGAATTTGAAGCAGAAGTTTGGGTGATCGTCTGCTAGAGAGATGCAGTTTGTGTTTTAATGTGAGCGGACGCATGGGTGTGAGCTCCTACAGTCTACTGTGTTTTTCCAGCGTTTTACCATCGCTAGCGCATCAATATACTATGTTGAGGTGTTTCTAGTTTACTCTCAGTCTGGAATTATATTATGACGACGATGTCTATTGTATAAATATGTTAAAAATTGTGAGAATGCCAGGACAGCGTCTCCATAGCCTGATGACTTTATGAAGACTGCATAATATTTGTCTTTCCGGTAGAATAAATTTCAGTGAGCTGTTTAACAAATGCCTTTAAATTGTGAATCGTCAATTGTTCAAGAGGTGTTGTCAACTAATTGACTTTATTTTGATCCGTGCCTGTCGAGTAACACTACGTTCACTTTGGCCACATACATGTATCCGAACAATATATTTTAATAGACGGCACGCATCAATGGTAATATCAAAATGCTACTCAGCAGTAAATTTATCCAGTTAGGGGTATGTGACTTTGGTTCATCGAGCAATGAATTCCTTGACAACTGAGGCAACAATAAAAGCTCTAACTAAGATCTTCCTCCACGAAGGCTTTCCTGACTCAATTGTTTCAGATAATGGAACACAGTTTACGTTGGTCAAGTTTCAACAATTCTGTTTACTACAAGGAATTGAGCATCTAATGAGAGCCCCCATTTCACCCAGCTTCAAACTGAGAGGCAGAACGCTTTGTCCACACCTTCAAAACCTCAGTTGCAAAGATTTACTGGGGAGGAAAGATATGACATCGAGCTCTAGATGAACTACTGTTCACCTACCAGACAACACCAAATTCTATCACTGGTAACTCCCCTGCTGAGTTGTTACATAGCCGTCAGCCAAGAACACAATTGTCATTGCTAATGCCTCAGCAAGAACAAAGAAGTACAACAGCTGGAGTTAAAGACTCAAGATTCAGAATTGAAGACCCTGTGTAGGTAAGGAACTACTCCTCAAAAGGTGATCCTTGGGTGCATGGTCATATCAGAAGAACTATCAGTCGCATGATGTATACAGTTCATCTGAGTAACAACATGAATGTAAGGAAGATTCAAAACCAGTTAAGACCGGGAAGCCTCATGAAGATCAGACCACCCACCGACGACAGCTATGATGACATTTTACTCAACAAAGCCATCATGGATCAAGTTACCAAGGCAGCCCCTAATCTACAGCTTGACGCACCAGAGCCTATCACGGAAGACAGAAGTGTGGTGGATGTTGCAATGCCTCCATGAAGATCTCAAAGACAATGAAGACCAGTCTTAATTGCTGGGGAGTAACAGTTAAAGTTTAGAATGGAACACCAGCTTCATTCCTGTTATATCGGCTTTGTTTGGTAATATGCGATGACCGCACGAACCGGATGTTGTTGGGTGACCAGCAGAAGAGACACACGTTTTTTTCACTGTATGGTGTTGGTTGGCAATCAGCCAGGAACATACGTTCCTTATCATGTTTTCAGTGTGTACATATTCATCGTGGTCGTCAGTATGTGTGTTCTGTTGAAGTAATTAAATTGTGGGTTCTTTATACAAGGCCTTATTTATTATTGGGTGAATGGAATACACAACACTGACGACAAGGTACACAACAGTTTGTGATTGCAGTAGCATCTTTCAATCGCTTATCTTAGAAAGCAGGGCCTTGCCATCAATGTCTGTGACATAAAAGCTTGCCAGATCTGTGCAGTTCTGATGGATCTCTTAAGAACTATCTATCTTGATAAGAGTATCAGTGTTGAAGGAATTCGAATTCCATGTTTATATTCTTCAGTTGACTGAATGGTGTTGAAATTTCCTGCAGTAGTCAGTCTAGGATGCAGCTTATCACTCGCACAATCTCATCCTCTTCCGTAAGTGTAAAGTCTTTTGCTAGTTCACCGGGCATCACATGTTGACCTTCAACTTTGAGGTGTTGCATCTCTTTTTGCAAGCCACAAAGCGTCCATTATCTGGGAACTTTGTGGTGCTGAAAAGGTCATTGCTTAGCATGCTATTACGTGTAAGAATTATTATGACATGAGATGGTCATGCTTATTCATTGTGTCCGAAATTATTCATTCTAATATTCAGGATCTTGTATGTGTATGAAGTAAGAAATATGGCTCTGCTGAGGCTTTATTGGCTATGTCATAAATATGATAATTATTATTGCGTATTGCATGGACTCAGTCGGACTATTTTCAAATAAGTGCAATGTTCAGATGATTTCAAAGTGTAAGGACAAACTTTAATTGTTGGCCCAATATAGTTTGCCTTATGGACTTCATCACTGGCTTCCTAGCACAGTGGTCTATGGTTCGATTCCCAGATGAGGTGGGATTTTTTTAGGCCACAAACGGCTCCTGGGTCGACCCAGCCCCAAATGGGTACCAGAGCAACTCTGGGAAGGTTAAGGCGGCCGGCTTGATGCTGACCACATCATTCCTAGTGTGCCGACGGTCAAGAAAATATGGGCCTAACACCATATTCCCAATATGCCTCAATGGGCGTGTAACGGGTTCCTTTACCTTTACCTTTTTTATGGACTTCATGTCAATTGTAATCTGTGTGGATCCTCAGAGTGAGAAGTGGAAGATGTCTAATAAATATTGTGCTGTCCTATTTTTCACATTTGGTCTTTACATTTAAAACTGCTTCTTTGCAAACAATGTCACTGTTTTTGTTAAGTTCTCTTTCGAGAGACTCCAAATCTATGATGTTCCTTCATGGATCTTTTAATCGTTTTTGTACATGGTCAATTTTTTCCAAGAATTTGGTACCAGAAATAAAGCAAAGCTTTGATGTGAAATTAAAAACATTTTGATGAAGCTTCTCAAGTACATCTGCCAATTCATCATTTTTTTTTATAAATGACTAACAGCTTCTGCTCTCAAACACCAATGGAATTGCTTCTGTGCAACATGGTATTTGGGGAAAAAATATATAGCTTATAGGTTTTTTACCTAGAGAGGACGTACGGCAGCTCACTAACGTTAGTTGTGATCATACAGCCAAAGAAGAGGAATATTTTGGATTTGAAGTCAAAATGACATTGACAGAATCTATTGAAACTGAACAGATTTGAATTGTTTTATTAGGACAAACCCATCCATTGTACTCCACGTCTAACCGCAGTTCCCCTCTACTTCCTCGATTTATTAGGACACATGCGTTTGCAGAGAAACGACCTGAATTTTTGGTGTCACTCCCTCTGTGCCCAGGGTGACCTCCACCCCTGCCCTCCCTTCACTTGCCACTGATGTGGGGCCTTGCTTCTGTATGTCTTGGCTTAAAATCTGAACAGAAGACATGAATATGCAAGACCATGTGCATTATGTAGACAATTAAATCTAAAACTGCAGATACTAAAGTACTTTATATCTCAATTATAACTTATTATGGAATGAACATAATTTTTTTTATTAACTAAACAAAAATGCTGCAAGCCCTCCTTGCTAAGATTTTATTTTTGGTTAATTTGTTTTCCATATCCTTGCAATCTGACAATGTTGAAGAGTTATGCATGTTTGATGATTGTATGTCTGTGATGTCATTTTCAACAATCTTAGTCATAGAGCTAAATCAATTTTCAAAGGGTTTCTCTGAACCAATGCTTCTTAATTTTTCTAGAAGTCCCCCACCCCTTTACAGCATCTTAAGAAATCATGTGCCTTATTACCTTCGAGCTCACAAAAGATGCTAGAAATGCAAAACAGAGGTAAAAATATGTCTTCTTGTATTAAATGCAAAGAAAAATTTTAATTGTATTTGTACTTTGTGCAGTAGTGTGCCAGTAAAATTAGGAAACTGTTCTAAAACATGAGTGCTTTTATGATTAATGTCTAGCATTATTTCATACAGCTGTGAACATATTAAAATGAATTTTAAAATATAATTTGCACCAATAATTCAAGGTTAATGCATGAAGTCCGATATATACATTAAATTCACACTATTAGTATTTTTTTTCACAAAATACATTCAAGTTCTGTATATTATGCTACTGGCTTTGTAAGTATTTGCTGTCTAAAATATCTGACATGTCTCCCACCCCCAGAAGTTGTGTTTTCCAACTAATAACAGAATACACCAGACTCACTAAGCACATACACTAATTAGACCTCAACACTTAAACCTAACTGCCACTACTATTAATAAACATCTGTATGACAAATCAACTGGCTATAGGAGGAAGCATATTTCTACATACAAGAATGCATAGAGCAAAATGGTTATGACCAAACCATAAATAAGAAGTATAGATCATGATTACCAGAAGTAAAGGTATACAGAAGAGCAGTTGCAGAATCAGATCACTGTAGTAAAATCTGTGAGAACAAACGCTAAATTCCATAGAATTGTACTCCCAAATGCTAATATATAGAACCAGGCCGTGTGTGTCTGACTGGCTTCTTTGCATATGCCAGCAGCACGCTCAATTTGTATACCGAAGTAAGGCCTAAACGATTTGCCGCGGTTTAACATTATACACTTTGCTAGCGTTGGCTTTGAGATTAAATATTTTCTTGTGCCAGAAATGCGATACCATGACTGGCGTTTGAAAGACCCCCTTTTTCTCGACCCGCGTTCTGGACATATATTCACGCGATGGACTTGGCAGACGATATATATACACACACGCAATGTGACGTGGCGCCGTTAGGTCTGCATGCATAAGGTAGTTTAAAATAAAAGGAAAAATTAAGGTTAACGTCCGATTTTTTTGAATATGCCGTAGGTGGGGTTAAAGGGGAAGGAGTCCTTAATTTGAATATTTGAGGTCAGTTTTATTTGAAAAGGAACGCTATTCACTAAACAGTCTCTGATTGGCTGTAGTGTAATAGACTAACGGTTGTATAAAACCAATTAGTATTGGGTATAGGGGGCCACTAGATGAAACATTTCTTACACTAAAGACGTTGTTGTTAAAGACAAGGCAAGAGTACTGTCTTGTTTGCTAATTCTGCACAGTCAGCGATGTGGATTTGTTCCCATATATCGCCCTATTCTACAACTTGGTGTATAAAATTTCTTTGATTGCGAGTTTCATCTACGAGTGAGCCCAGGTGATCTAACACCTGTCCCTAAGTTCTGCAGTGAGGCCTAACTACTGAGTGCCTACAGAGTGATTTACCTATAGAAGCAGAATCGTGTCTTGGCAGTGGATGCTGGCGTTTTATACATACTTCAACCAGCCTGGATCCAGAGACCTCAGATAAGAATTGTCTGGGAAATTGATATCACAAATAATCCACTCTCTCAGTTTTCACAAAAGATAGTGTATCAGACAGTGGGGAACAAAAAAGCTCAATAAACTTGTACCCTTTTCTAGGAGCAAGGAATACTTGACATTTTCCCAGCTTGAAACATATAAGTAATTGTGGTATAACACCGACTCAATGACAGTTGTAAAATAATTGGTTGTAAATAATTTCATTTTCATGTTGAGTTGATTATTCCTGTGTCAGAAGAATAACTAGATACAGGAAAATAAATTATAAACACATTTGTTCAATTGAAAACTTTACCCAGTGACTAGTTTAATCATTGCTTATTAGTAATAGGTGTAGTTGTTGTCTTGTTCATACATTTCATCACATTGCATATACCCTAGACACTTGCTAGACAACATACACACACCAATACACTTCAGTAGGGGAAGATATATAATCGGGTGAGGTCGTGGTGGAAGCAGACAGGTACCCTGTAAACTTATTTGTATTTAATAAACCTCAGGGACTTGCATAGTTGACCTCACACCAGATACCATTAATATAATATTGAAACCTATAATAACAACTAATTCACCACATTAATTGGGACGCTCTTCCGGGATTTTATAGTTTCTTAGTACCCTACTTTAATTGAGTCACTAGTCCCAGTATTTGTAAAATATAATAGTAAAAATAATCTGAGAGTGGTTTGAGATATCATTGCCCTTTGTCTTGTGTTTAGAGTTGATTAATTAGTTAAGGTAGTGGATAGTATTTCATATCGTTAACTATAAAATGGCGGATATGGCTAAATACAGATCTGCTGCTGTGCAGACTGCAAAGGAAATGAATTTAGATGGGCAGGCTCTGATTCAGTATGTGACATCAGAGTGCGATAAGTATATGGAAAGGGAAGATAAGAGATTAGCTGAGGAGAAGAGAATTATGTTAGAGGATGCTAGGGAACTTAAGAAGTTAGAGGCTGATAGAGAGGCTGAGATCAAGAGGCTGCAGTTAGAGGAGAGGAAACTTGAGGCTGAGGCGAAGAAAGGAGACTTGAAGCTGAGAGAGAAGATAAAAGACTCCAAAGGGAACATGAACTACGACTAAGGGAGTTGGAGTTACAAGGCCATGCTCCTGATAATGGAAGTAGCTCATCCACCTCCGACTCTGCTGCAAGCCAATTTGCCTCAACCTCAGCCATGGGTTTCCAGTTGGACCCATTTGTAGAAAAAGATGATGATATTGAGTAATTTTTATCTACATTTGAAAGGTTAGCTACTATGTATGGACTAGAGAAAGAGAGATGGAGTATGAAGGTATCTCAGGGGCTTCGGGGAACCTCTTATGAGGTCTTCGTCAAACTGAGCAAGGATGATCAGGATGACTACGACATTCTTAAGCAAGCTCTTCTAGTTAGATATGAGAAAAACAGTGAATTTTACAGAAAGAAATTTAGGGATGCCAAACTGTTGACTGGAGAGACTTACCACCAGTTCTCCGCACGCCTGGAGACATACCTGGAGAAATGGACTGCGCTGGGGAAAACCTAAGATTTAAAGGAAATGATTATGACTGAGCAGTTAAGAGAGTCCATGGCTCCAGACCTGAGAAAATTTCTCACGGAACAGGGTGCTGAGAGGCTGGGGGAGATCTTAAATGTGGCTGAGAGATATCAGGCAGCCCAGTCTGAGATAGCAAGTTTAAAGAAGAAGCCTATAGACCATAATAAAGCTCCACCAAACCAAAACCAACCTAACTATGAACACAGAGATAAGTTAAATAAGGGTAAAGCTTATTATGATAGGCCAAGTTTTGACCAACGAGATAGAAACTCGCATTTCAGAGAAAGGAGACCCTACAAACCAGAAGGGAAATATTGTAAAGTTTGTAGGATGAATAATCATAATACTATTGACTGTGGTAGGAAAGTTCCTCCATATCACGCGGCATGCATGATAACAGTGGAAAAGGGGAAGAAGAAACTGACAGAGAATCATATTAATCTTCAACATCCCCCCATCTGTGAAGAAGTGACATGTAATGGTGCCAAGGTTAGGTGCCTTTACGATTCAGGTTTAGAATATGACTCAATTGTGAGTGCAACCCTAGTGCACCCTGAACAGTATACCACAGAGAAAGTGGAGATACAAGGGGCCGTAAAGGGAACAGACACCATGACACTTCCAGTAGCCGAGATCAATGTAGAGACAAGGTACGTGGAAGGAGTGATCAGAGCAGCCGTGTGTGACGACCCTAATTACCCGCTGGTGTTAGGAAGTAAATATGTTTTTCTAGGAAGCCCGGTAAAACCTGTGGTAATGGCCACGCTTCAGGTTAGGTCGACCCCTAGTAGAACGGAGGAGAAACCCCCACTAGCTTATTCTCATAAGCAGATGAGAAAGGCCCAGGCGCAGGATAAAACATTAAAACCTTGCTTTGGCAAATTGCCAACCAGCCATGCACACCCTAAGAAAGGACAATTTTATTTGAAGGAGGGACTGCTCTTCAGGAAAGCTAGAGCAGGAGCCAAAGAACAGGGACAGTTAGTATTGCCAACTCCCTACAGGGAAAAAGTGATGGCACAAGCTCATGTTGTACCCGACGGTGGACACCAGAGGAGTGGAACAACACGTCAAAGGACATCTGAAAAATATCACTGGCCCCAAGTAGCTGCTGATATTGCAAAATTTGTGGGGGCCTGTGAAAAATGTAGCAAGGTACATTCCCCAAGTTGGGAAAATCATAATCAGATGCCAGCCAAGCATTCTGAAACATATGGGCCTAAAAATAACAAGGAAAATAAAAATAATAAGGTTGACATAGAGGATAGGTATCCACCTTCCCACCAACAGTTTTCACCAAAAATATTTAGATTAGCAACTCTGAGAAGGGCATCCAGAGAAAATAGAAACACAGACCAGTCAACCCAGGCTCAGTTTGAAGCAGCAGTTAGGGAACTGGCTGAAATTAATATTGAAGATAATCCACCAGATTTGAACCCGAAACAAAATGTTAACAGAAGAAAAGTGGGGAGTGGACGAGTGAGCAATTCGGAAAATGCTCACAGCGCTTCACAATATGGCTATTAATTTAGCATGGAAAGGGCACTGGTGACATTGGTAGTCACCCGACCCTACACCGTCCAAGGGGAAGTATTGATCGGACCCTGGATGGAGATCACCCACACATATTATAGCAAAGCTAAGGGCGAATTGATTTCTGATGCAGAAACTCATTTCCCCACATATTATCTTATTTCACCAAATTGTCGGTAGGCGGAGAATATAGTTGGTGAATATGGCCTCCATTTGAGTGGCACATTATAGAATATTATTAGAAGGGTGTTTCCACATTCAATCAAGCCTGAGATCAGACCAATTGTTGGCTGTGAACATTTCGGAGGAGCAGAGTGCCTCTAATGTTGCCTTTTTGAATTGAGGATAGTCCGAGTGTTTATTCAGGCTGATCAGGAAATTATTGGATCCCCTACACAACTCAGATATCACCATATAGATCAACTCCTCATAACGTACAATTTGAGGAACATCTACTATTCTCGGGACATGTCGTTGAGCAGACTCAGAGAAGAGAAATGGTGAATACTGATTGCTAAGCAGCCTTAAGACAAGCAGTAACACTTGCAGCTGTTCAGTAACATAACTGAAATAGATTCTTGGATTGCAGAGGTCTGAGGTAGCTTTCTTGAGTTGTGCTTACTTTGAATGACCCCACTGCAGAAATCCATGAAAACACAAGGGCAGGAAAAGCCTAGGGTACAGTACTGTATTTACGCTAATTGTCTCACAGATAATAACTTGCAGTGAATGCATGTTTTAGGAAAGGAGGTGTGTAGTAAAATCTGTGAGAACAAACGCTAAATTCCATAGAATTGTACTCCCAAATGCTAATATATAGAACCAGGCCGTGTGTGTCTGACTGGCTTCTTCCCATATGCCAGCAGCACGCTCAATTTGTATACCGAAGTAAGGCCTAAACGATTTGCCGCGGTTTAACATTATACACTTTGCTAGCGTTGGCTTTGAGATTAAATATTTTCTTGTGCCAGAAATGCGATACCATGACTGGCGTTTGAAAGACCCCCTTTTTCTCGACCCGCGTTCTGGACATATATTCACGCGATGGACTTGGCAGACGATATATATACACACACGCAATGTGACGTGGCGCCGTTAGGTCTGCATGCATAAGGTAGTTTAAAATAAAAGGAAAAATTAAGGTTAACGTCCGATTTTTTTGAATATGCCGTAGGTGGGGTTAAAGGGGAAGGAGTCCTTAATTTGAATATTTGAGGTCAGTTTTATTTGAAAAGGAACGCTATTCACTAAACAGTCTCTGATTGGCTGTAGTGTAATAGACTAACGGTTGTATAAAACCAATTAGTATTGGGTATAGGGGGCCACTAGATGAAAAATTTCTTACACTAAAGACGTTGTTGTTAAAGACAAGGCAAGAGTACTGTCTTGTTTGCTAATTCTGCACAGTCAGCGATCTGGATTTGTTCCCATATATCGCCCTATTCTACAACTTGGTGTATAAAATTTCTTTGATTGCGAGTTTCATCTACGAGTGAGCCCAGGTGATCTAACACCTGTCCCTAAGTTCTGCAGTGAGGCCTAACTACTGAGTGCCTACAGAGTGATTTACCTATAGAAGCAGAATCGTGTCTTGGCAGTGGATGCTGGCGTTTTATACATACTTCAACCAGCCTGGATCCAGAGACCTCAGATAAGAATTGTCTGGGAAATTGATATCACAAATAATCCACTCTCTCAGTTTTCACAAAAGATAGTGTATCAGACAGTGAGGAACAAAAACGCTCAATAAACTTGTACCCTTTTCTAGGAGCAAGGAATACTTGACATTTTCCCAGCTTGAAACATATAAGTAATTGTGGGATAACACCGACTCAATGACAGTTGTAAAATAATTGGTTGTAAATAATTTCATTATCATGTTGAGTTGATTATTCCTGTGTCAGAAGAATAACTAGATACAGGAAAATAAATTATAAACACATTTGTTCAATTGAAAACTTTACCCAGTGACTTGTTTAATCATTGCTTATTAGTAATAGGTGTAGTTGTTGTCTTGTTCATACATTTCATCACATTGCATATACCCTAGACACTTGCTAGACAACATACACACACCAATACACTTCAGTAGGGGAAGATATATAATCAGGTGAGGTCGTGGTGGAAGCAGACAGGTACCCTGTAAACTTATTTGTATTTAATAAACCTCAGGGACTTGCATAGCTGACCTCACACCAGATACCATTAATATAATATTGAAACCTATAATAACAACTAATTCACCACAATCACCATCTTTTGTTAGCAAAAACAAAAATAAAACTCAAAAAATTGTGAATAGTGTGGATTATCTAAGAAATCAAGAAATAAGAGACAAAGTTTCAATCACAGTATCCAAAACATACTAATTACTCCAACAACTGGATGATGAAGCAGACACAGAAGACCACTAGCAACAAGTAAAAAATATATGGAACAAGACATGTGGAGAAGTGCTTGGAAAAAGAGAACATCAGCACAAGGCATTGATAAAAACAGAAACCAAAAACAAGATAGAAGACAGGAAAAACAAGAAAGCAGATACAAATCTTCAACTCAAATGTCAAGTCAGTCCTATTGTATGGCTCTGTAAGATGGAGAACAACAACAAAAAGTTACAGATTTTCATAAATGGAAGCTTGCATAGAATATAAGGTTTGACATGGTTTTACAAAGTCACAAATGTGGAACTGATGACAAGAACTAGACAAGTTCCAGTAAAACAAGAGATGATAAAAAGATGTTGCCAATGGATAGGACACACAGTGAAAAAAACCTGTTGATAGCATTACAAGGGGGTCCTTGTTTTGAAATCCCCAGGGAAAGAAAGGCAGAGGTAGACTAAATACACGTGAAGAGAGCTAGAGACAAATGAAACTGATGAAGAAACCATGGAAAGAACATGACAGGAGAACTTGGCATGTATTTGTTGAAGGCCTATGTTGACGTGACAGGAGAACTTGGCATGTGTTTGTTGAAGGCCTATGTTAACATGTGACAGGAGAACTTGGCATGCATTTGTTGAAGGCCTATGTTAACATGTGACAGGAGAACTTGGCATGTATTTGTTGAAGGCCTATGTTAACATGTGACAGAACAACTTGGCATGTATTTGTTGAAGGTCTATGTTAACATGTGACAGGAGAACTTGGCATGTATTTGTTGAAGGCCTATGTTAACATGTGACAGGAGAACTTGGCATGTGTTTGTTGAAGGCCTATGTTAACATGTGACAGGAGAACTTGCCATGTATTTGTTGAAGGCCTATGTTAACACGTGACAGGAGAACTTGGCATGTATTTGTTGAAGGCCTATGTTAACTTGTGACAGGAGAACTTGGCATGTATTTGTTGAAGGCCTATGTTAACATGTGATAGGAGAACTTGGCATGTATTTGTTGAAGGCCTATGCTCTTTGGGGAGTGAAAGGGTATATTGATTATTCACCACCAATCACACACACACTTTAATCAATACCATTTAGCTGCCTCAGAACACATACACATTCTTCAACTTGGCATTAGCTGCAAAAGGGTGACAAGCTAAAGTTATTTGTCAACAACAACCTCCTCTTGTTAAGAAGAAATAGTCTAAACTTTCAAATTGTCTTCTTGTGAGTTTATTTTTATGCCAGTAAGCATTTTACTGAGTTTATGCAAATGTAGACAGTACTGTTTTTATTTTTTTTAAAAACATTCTTGTACTTTATAATAGCCATAAATGATTATCTTACTTACTTAGTCATTCCCTTTCTACTGTGAGGTGTAGAGGTAAATGATTATCAAAATACATTAAAAAATCAGTCAAAATATATGTAATAATTAAAATATATCATTTACTGTAATCACAATTCAGGTTCTGATGAATATAAACAGGAGTATAATGAAAGCTTCCAGAATCATAATGCTAATACTGAGGTGAGATGTTGTATGTATTGTTGTTTAAACAAACTATATCAGACAGTTAATTAACTTTAAATGTTGAATGTACCAATGTGTAGACAAACTATATCAGAAAGTTCATTAACCCTATATGTGTGTCCCCCGTTGTTTAGACAAACTATATCAGACAGTTAATTTACCTTATATGTTGTATGTACTGTTGTTTAGACAGACTATATCAGAAAGTTCATTAACCTTATATGTTGTATGTACCGTTGTTTGGACAGACTATATCAAACAGTTAATTAACCTTATATGTTGTATGTACCATTGTTTGGATAGACTATATCAAACAGTTGGTTTGGTTTTTAAGGACTTTTTTCCTTGCACACAGACATGGCCATCAGTGCTCTGATCTCCTCCCTTAAATCACACAAGGAGAATCTCAGCACAGTTTACAAACTCCATAGCACATGCGAGAATGCCAGTATGTGTATATAATGTATAGGAATCCCACATTCTATAAATATATTTTTTTTGGTGGTGGGTAGGTTTCCTAATATTTAAATTTTGCCAGGGCAGCGGCCTGATAAGCCATCCATGTTATTTCCAACTGCTGTAGGATTTTTAATGTGCACAACTTCCACACGGTACCTTCTATGTTTTGCCCTTATTCGAGAAGGCTAGGCATCTGATCTCACTACCCATGAAACCAGGGGGGAGTATGACAAAATTAGGACCATTGATTCTGAAGAAAAAAAAATTTCAATAAATTATAACCCTTCAACTGGAACTCAAAACAGGGTACCTCTTGAATACGAGGTGGATGCCATACCTCTAAACCACTCAGACCCCTAATCAGACAATTAATTAACCTTATATGTTGTTTGTACCTTTGTTTAGACAAACTATATCAGCCAGTTAATTAGCCTTATATGTTGCATGTACAGTTGTTTAGACAAACAATATCGGACAGTTAATGAACCTTATTTGTTGTGTGCACCATTGTTTAGACAAACAATATCAGACAGTTAATGAACCTTATTTGTTGTATGCACCATTGTTTAGACAAACTGTATCAGACAGTTAATTAACCTTATATGTTGTATAGATCATTGTTAAGACAAGCTTTATCAGACAGTTAATTAACCTTATATGTTGTATGTACCATTGTTAAGACAAGCTTTATCAGACAGTTAATTAACCTTATATGTTGTATGTACCATTGTTTAGACAAACTATCAGACAGTTAATTAACCTTATATGTTGTATGTACCATTGTATATACAAACAGACAGGTCATTGACCTTATATGTCACCATTGTCCTGGTCACCCCCTATAAGAGGATAGAACCACTACTACAGGAAGCTTACACTAAACATTCACAAGCTGTTATTGTAATGGTATCTGTAGCTATTTGTTTGATATGATGTTGCCAGTCTCATGATCAGCCTTATAATAGTACCTTGTACAACATCCTGAAGGAGCAATATTCCCACTCTGTCTTTGTCTTATCAGAGATCCCAGAAACTACAAGGGGCCTTTATAATAGTGTCTTATACAACATCCTGAAGGAGCAATATTTCTTTGTCTCACCAGAGATCCCAGAAACTACAAGAGGTCTTATAGTAGTGCCTTGTACAACATCATGAGGGAGCAATATTTCTTTATCTCATCAGAGATCCCAGAAACTACAAGGGACCTTTATAATAGTGTCTTATACAACATCCTGAAGGAGCAATATTTCTTTGTCTCATCAGAGATCCCAGAAACTACAAGAGGTCTTATAAAAGTGCCTTGTACAACATCCTGAGGGAGCATTATTCCCACTCTTTCTTTGTCTCATCAGACATCCAAGACACTACAAAGGGCATTATTAGACATGTGTGTTTGTTATTTCAGTGTTTTAGTTATTTATTTGTTTTTGACACACAACTCAAATGGTTTTTTGAGTTTGAAAATTCACTCTGACCTTATAGGGTCTACTTCTTTGTACACTCTCGGACGTCCACTTGAATGTTCTCAAAGAAAGCAGTAGTCAGTTTGAGGCTATTTGAATCCCCATAAAGCTTTTCCACGAAAGGAGCTGGCGTCGGCCATATGCACTTTCTCTGTACCACATATAAGGGGCAACTTTGAAGCAGATGTTCAGCAGTCATTTTATCAGTGCCACAGTTACACTGATTGGTAGTTCCTATCTTTAACTTGTTGAATAGATGGTATCTCAATCTGTTGTGGCCAGTGCGGAGTCTGAAGATTACCACTTGTTCTCTTCTGTGGAGCTGGTAGTAAGCATCATTCTGTGTGTGCCCTGGATGTTCTACATTCCATTTGTTTCTGTATCTGATTCTGATAAAACTCTTTGCCTCCTCAAAAGTTATGCTTGCATCAGGCTGAGGTAGATGTGAACCTTCTTTTGCCATTCTGTCAGCCTCTTCATTGCCGATGATGTTACAATGAGATGGGATCCATTGGATCACAACACTTTTGAATCATTGACAAAGTTTGTGGAGCACTATTCTGAGATCATGTAATATTTTGACATTTCAACGTTGCAATTACTGACTGTGCATCAGTAAAGAAAGCAACTCATCTCTCTGCTCTTTCTTCTGTCAATATAACCTCTGCTGCAGTTTTCAATGCCTCTGCTTCTGCTCTGAAGTTGCTGGAGAATTGTCCTGTCGCCACTGACAGCCTTTTTTCTGCACCATTGCTTAATGTCAGAAAGACGCCCCCACCTCCATTTTCTGTTGCATTTGTTGCTGATCCATCTGTGTATGCATGGGTCCAGGTGTTGCGTGGGTAGTGTTTCTCTATGTATTTTGTCGCTATGGATTTTCTATCTGTTGCAGTTTTGCTCTTTTTTCTTTCATTTTCCAGGAATGTTTTCTATCATTTTAGGGAAACGATCTTGTTTCCAAACTGGAAGCTTGTGTGCAGTGTAGATGGGTTTAACAGTGGATATTTCATCTATGGATACTGCTCTCATTTGTGGTTTGGTTGATTCTACAAAATTGCTTCATTTAAGTCTTTGCCTTCTAAGAGCATTTATTCTATGGCACATTTGGTGGTCTGTTAGTCTTTTGAATTTTTCGGCCTGTTGCTGAGCCCTGTAGTCTCTTCTATCTGTCATTGGCTGGAGGCATGTAATCTTTTCGAGTTCTTTTATAGGTGTTGACTTCATGCCTCCCGTTATAATTCTTATTGCTTGATTTTGGAGTCTGCTAATTTTATCAAAGTTTGTCTCAGCTGCTGTTGCCCATGCTGCCATGCCATATTCAAGGACTGGCCTCACTCGCCCTGTGTACAACATCTTAAGCACTTTCTCATCTGCACCCCAAGTTGTTCTAGCAAGTTTTTTCATAATTGCCATTCTTTGTCTTGCTCTCATTCTATTTATGTCAACCTGTTTTTTTCCAAGTCAGACGGGGATCAAGAATAATGTCTAGGTAGTTTGGAGTTCATTTAAATGAAGATTGTCTCTGTTTAGTACTAGTTTGAAGCTCTGAGGTCTAGTTGAGAGGGAAAATACAGTGTACGTTGTTTTCTCTTCATTAATCTTCATGAGCCATGTTTTGGCCGACTCTTCCAGTGATGTTAGTGCTTGCTGCATCAGAATGTTTGCAGTAGTGATACGTTCTTCAGAGATCCACAAGGCTTAGTCATCTGCAAAGGAAGCATTGTGTGCTATTTGTTGAATATTGTCAGTTATGTCATTTATGTATGCAAGGAACAGTGTAGGTGACAGGACTCCCCCTTGTGGGACACCGTGCTCTAATATAAACTTTTTACTAGTCTCTTCTTGCAGCTGTAATGTGGCGGTTCTATTTTCAAGGTAGTGACCAATCCATTTGTACATTCACCCACATACACCACTTCTCTGCAGTTTGACTTTCAATCCCTCTTTCCATACTCTATCGAAAGCTTTTTCTAAATCTACCCAAACCACTAGCATGCGTTTTTTTTCGTGGAAGGTGTTAAAGAAGATTTATAATGTATTTTTGCTTGTTGACCACACTTAGTCTATTAG
Organism: Oreohelix idahoensis; assembly: GCA_024509875.1. Taxonomy (NCBI): domain Eukaryota; kingdom Metazoa; phylum Mollusca; class Gastropoda; order Stylommatophora; family Oreohelicidae; genus Oreohelix; species Oreohelix idahoensis. Next base: position 130,502 of record JAMPIV010008348.1, read on the forward strand.
CAGTTAATATACGCGGTAATATGTCTATCTGTGGTTAATCATGATCTTGCACGGGTTTTTATTATATACTACTGGACAAAATTTAAGGGCCGCCATTCAGTTTAGACAAGGTTTATATAATTCTTCGTGAGCAGGGGTCGATTTTCCAAATGTCCAGTAGCTTGAAATCTCTCAAGAAGTCTCTGAATGGTAGAGTGGGACACTGCTAACCGTCTTGCAACATGATGAACAGATTGACCATCTTCAATCCATGCCATGGCTCGACCACGGTCTACAGTGCTGAGACTTCTCCTTGGTGGCATGGCTAATGCAGTGATCATTTCGACCACTTGTCATACTGATTTATTGCATACCAACGGTGAACACTCTTTACCGATGATCATTTTCCACGTGCATTCAAATTCAACTCACTTTTTCACCTTTTGAACTAGTGGGGCGTGTTGCAAAAACCACGAGTTTTTGCAGCAACAATGGCAATTTTCACGTGCGGGTTAAAGTGACCCAGTTTTTGGACATTTAAAAAAAATTAACCTAGTGCACACAGAAATGTATACACATTTCTCTGAGCTCAGTTTTAATGACATTTTCACTTGTCTTTACAGTTTGCCAATCAATTATATAAACCTTGTCTAAACTGAATGGTGGCCCTTAGCTTTTGTCCAGTAGTATACTACTGGACAAAAGTTAAGGGCCGCCATTCAGTTTAGACAAGGTTTATATAATTCTTCGTGAGCAGGGTCGATTTTCCAAATGTCCGGTAGCTTGAAATCTCTCAAGAAGTCTCTGAATGGTAGAGTGGGACACTGCTAAACGTCTTGCAACATGACGAACAGATTGACCATCCTGAATCCATGCCATGGCTCGACCACGGTCTACAGTGCTGAGACTTCTCCTTGGTGGCATGGCTAATGCAGTGATCATTTCGACCACTTGTCATACTGATTTATTGCATACCAACATGTTTTTGCAGCAACAAGGGCAATTTTCACTTGTGGGTTAAAGTGACCCAGTTTTTGGACATTTAAAAAAAATTAACCTAGTGCACACAGAAATGTATACACATTTCTCTCAGCTCAGTTTTAATATTTTCACTTGTCTTTACAGTTTGCCAATCAATTATATAAACCTTGTCTAAACTGAATGGCGGCCCTTAACTTTTGTCCAGTAGTATATATTAGTGAACGCGATATATTGAATACGTCACCGGGAGTTTATGATGTAATCTGTTCTGCACTAATGTATGCAAATGGTTGTCTCTGGGCCTTTTGTCAATTGTAGTCGTCGAAAAAAGACGTACCTTTCTAGCTCCTGATAAGTTGGAGGAAATAAGTATTTTTATGTGGCATTAATGAACTTCGGAGGCCACCACTTGTTTCAAGAAGATTCCGGACTTATGGAAAAGCTTTGTAGAGAAGTATTCTACATAAGATTTAAGCATCTTCATTTATCTAGTCCACATTACATGGGTAGTAATCTTGGTATGCGCCCGAGGATAGCGGCTAGACATGAATGGATGAGACGAGACTGTTGGACGATTTCCTATAATGTATGTCATTTTCTCTATGCCAATACCATGAACTGTATATCATCAAGATGTAATTAAACTTGTCATTATGTGGACCCATCCACCTACGTATTTCTGAACTGTTTGATGGCCTGTTTGTGATCACACTCACGACATTCTTTTACGTACTGCACAATGCATTGATGTCATTCATATTACAAGAATCTACTGCAATCACCTTTCTACAAATCCCAATTGTAACAGAAGGCATCTTTGATTTCCTGATCTATATATGTGATTTGATCTTCAGTGGATCTGTGTTGTCTGAATCCTGCTTGTTGATGGTTTCATAAGTGTTTCCTTTCCAGGTGCCACATCAGTCTGGTATAAATCATGCGCTCCATCAGTTTTCCTACACAGCTTAGTAGGCTGATCAGTCTGTAACCATTTGGTTCTTTCAGGTCCTTGTCTTTCTTTGGTATAGGTATCAGTTTAGCTTCTTTCCATGCCTGCGGGACAATTCCTCTTTTCCAACTGTAGTTCAGTACTGCCAGAAGCTTCTGTTTTGCCCTTGTGCCGAGGCCTATTAACATTTCATTTTTTATTCCATCTTTTCCAGGTGACTTCTTTATCTTTAGTGACTTTATAGCCTCTTCCATTTCTGCCATTGTCAAATTTGTCATCATATGCTCTTCAGATTGCACCATAGATTCTTATTTCATGTAGAAAAAAATTGTGCTATGTATATTTGTATATGTGTGTGTTTATAAGTATGTACAAGAGCATTTGTCTGTGCATGTAAACATAAGTGTATGTTTTTGTTTGTGTATGTGCATGTGAGTATGTCTTTGTATGTATGCATAAGTGATAGCAATAATCAGAAAATGATTACAGAAAAACATCTCTCCCCTACATTTTAATATTGTGTATTACAAGTGCCACAAATACAAAGAGAAATCAAGTCCAATACAAACATCAATCTTCAACTCCAGTGTCTAGGCCGTTCAATTATATAGCTCTAGTTTATAGCATTCTGAAAAGTCCAGGGTAAAAGTGGTTTTGGGAGACTCAAAAACACACATAGTAGAGAACAGGATACAAAAGTCAAAGAAATGAGTCAGTCATGGAGACACCTTGAGCTGATAGTATACAACAAGAAAAGTTGGCATACATTTGTTGATGACCTAGGCTGTTTAGGGAGCTAGAAGTGATAATGATGATGTGTCATCAATGCCTGATTGATTAAAATTTGTTTCAGGCTGATTGTGACAACAGCTGTACTAAAACTGAGATACAGTATACTGACTTCTTGGACATTCCAGAAAGTCAACAACAGTTATGCTTATCTGGAGATGAGAAAGGTATATATAACAGCAATGTTATTATTTTAAATTCATATTTTGGCTAGATAAGTTTACATGATTTAAATATGTGCACAGTATAACATTTAATACTAAGCAGCGAGTGGGCCTTTCTTAGATAATTAAATCTATTTACAAATGTTAATTAAACTTGCGTAATATATACATAATGGAGATAGAGGCTGTTACTGCAGTAACCAGGGTATTTATTGTGTCACACTCTCAGTCAATGCTTTTAAAGGTTCAAAATGGATGTCTGTTGCATGAGTAGAAAACATTTATAGAGGCCTTGAATCTTCAGAAGCTGGTGTGAATTGACTGTACAAGTCATTCAGGTGTATGGCATGGCATTAAGAGTGCTGACAGACTAACTTCATGCGCACCCATTGTGGGAACACTGGTCCTGCACAATGGAGAGATACTGAGGACAGTTAATGATCATCTGTTAGAAAACAAAATGGCAGTAGATGATTCAACAAGGCTAAGATAGCTGGAATGTAGCACCAAATATAATACTAGCTGGTATAACGTATGCAAGGATACATCCAACTTGTATACAATCAGGATGCTACAGCACAGTAAGCATTCATACACTTCAACATTTGCTAGGGAAGAATTAGCACCAATGGTTTTGCCTGGAGTGCAATGATGTTGATCCTGAATAACAGTCACACAATTATCAGGAGTTTGTGCTAATTTGTTTGTTTGCTACATTTTGCTAACAAATTTTAACTTAACATATAAGACATGCAATTCATTTTTTATCTTTGCTCATTATTTTTATTATTACAGGTGTTTATTCTTGTCACCTGTGCAACACTTATTTCTTCCAACTTGATGTCCTGGATGAGCATATGAAAGCAGTACACAGAGATGGACACTGGGAGTTTGATAATAAATGCAGTGATCTTCAGAATGTGTTACCACAGGACAGTGGAGATAACATGAATGAAGCAGTGAATAAGATTGAAGATGCCGCATTTACTGATGTAGCAAGAGAAGACCGCATCAACCTAAGACTTACTTGTAATGAAGCTTCAGTGAACCTCATTAACAGTCAGGAAAGGACTGTTAAAATGTTTGACAACCTATATAGTAATACATCAGTTTGCAAAAATCAAGTCTGTAACATAAATTGTAGTAAACCATTTTCTGCCAGTGAGATAAATGTTCAGCATTCTATGACTGACAGAGCTGTTGCTGCTTGCAGTGATTTAAGCACTCAGTCTCATGAGAATATAGAGGAAGACAAGTCCTACAAGTGTGACATTAATGGTGCATCATTTTTTGTGAAAGATAACCTACAGCAACATGAAAGAATACATACAGGAGAGAAGCCTTACAAGTGTGATTTTGGGGAGAAGCATTTACTCAGACAGGAAAACTACAAACATAAAGAGAATACATACAGGAGAGAAGCCTTACAAGTGTGATTTTTGGGGAGAAGCATTGACTCAGACAGGAAAACTACAAAGTCATAAGAGAATACATACAGGAGAGAAGCCTTACAAGTGTGATGTTTGTGGAGCAGCATTTACTGAGAGTGGTAATCTACAAAAACATAAAAGAATACATACAGGAGAGAAGCCTTACAATTGTGATGTTTGTGGAGCAGCATTTACTCAAAACAGTTGTCTACAAACACATATAAGAATACATACAGGAGAGAAGCCTTACAAGTGTGATGTTTGTGGTGCAGCATTTACTCTGAGCAGTACTCTACAAAAACATAAAAGAATACATACAGGAGAGAAGCGTTACAAATGTGATGTTTGTGGAGCAGCATTTACTGAGAGTGGTAATCTACAAAAACATAAAAGAATACATACAGGAGAGAAGCCTTACAAGTGTGATGTTTGTGGAGAAGCATTTACTCAGAGAGGAAAACTACAAAGTCATAAGAGAATACATACAGGAGAGAAGCCTTACAAGTGTGATGTTTGTGGAGCAGCATTTACTGAGAGTGGTAATCTACAAAAACATAAAAGAATACATACAGGAGAGAAGCCTTACAAGTGTGATTTTTGTGGAGCAGCATTTACTCAAAGCAGTTGTCTACAAACACATATAAGAATACATACAGGAGAGAAGCCTTACAAGTGTGATGTTTGTGGAGCAGCATTTACTCAAAGCAGTTGTCTACAAACACATATAAGAATACATACAGGGGAGAAGCCTTACAAGTGTGATGTCTGTGATGCAACATTTACACAGAACAGCAGTCTACAAAAACATAAAAGAATACATACAGAAGAGAAGCCTTACAAGTGTGATGTTTGTGGAGAAGCATTTACTCAGAGAGGAAAACTACAAAGTCATAAGAGAATACATACAGGAGAGAAGCCTTACAAGTGTGATGTTTGTGGAGCAGCATTTACTGTGGGTAGTAATCTACACAAACATAAAAGAATACATACGGGAGAGAAGCTTTACAAGTGTGATGTTTGTGGAGCAGCATTTACTCAAAACAGTTGTCTACAAAGACATATAAGAATACATACAGGAGAGAAGCCTTACAAATGTGATGTTTGTGGTGCAGCATTTACTCTGAGCAGTACTCTACAAAAACATAAAAGAATACATACAGGAGAGAAGCCTTACAAATGTGATGTTTGTGGAGCAGCATTTACTGAGAGTGGTAATCTACAAAAAACATAAACGAATACATACAGGAGATAAGCCTTACAAGTGTGATGTTTGTGTAGCAGCATTTACTGAGAGTGTTAGTCTACAAAGACATAAAAGAATACATACAGAAGAGAAGCCTTACAAATGTGATGTTTGTGGAGCAGCATTTACTCAGAGGGGTAATTTACAAAAACATAAAAGAATACATACAGGATAGAAACCTTACAAGTGTGATGTTTGTGGAGAAGCATTTACTCAGAGAGAAAAACTACAAAAACATAAAAGAATACATACAGGAGAGAAGCCTTACAAGTGTGATGTTTGTGGAGCAGCATTTACTCAAAGCAGTTGTCTACAAACACATATAAGAATACATACAGGAGAGAAGCATTACAAGTGTGATGTTTGTGGAGCAGCATTTACTCAAAGCAGTTGTCTACAAACACGTATAAGAATACATACAGGGGAGAAGCCTTACAAGTGTGATGTCTGTGATGCAACATTTACACAGAACAGCAGTCTACAAAAACTTAAAAGAATACACACAGGAGAGAAGACTTACATGTGTGATGTTTGTGGAGAAGCATTTACTCAGACAGGTAGCTTACAAAGTCGTAAAAGAATACATACAGGAAATGAACCTTAGTATCTTCCCCTTATCCATGTCCAGTGTCTCCACTATGGGTGCTCTAGAGGCCTGTGTCAGTTCTCTCATTGCCATGTACCCCTGCATAACCAGGACAGTAGATCCACAAAAGTTCTTTAAGACTTGGGTATTCTATTGATGCTTTCCATTCCCGCCGCAGCCATCCATTCTGAACTTTCCGAAGCATGGCTTGAGAGTCTGACAATATAACTGCCCTGGTTGATGGAGTTTCAGACAGCGACCTCAGTGCAGCAGTAACTGCTTCTACCTCTACGTTCTTGTTTGCTTAAAAAATACTTTGATTATGATTGGGTAATGTCATTGTATGCTGTTATGTAACCTTTATAACATTGTATGCCTTTAATTTAATGCTTAAAGTAAGATGTGGGAATGACAGGGTATAGTATGCAAGATAAGTGAGAATGGAAGGGCAGAATGTTAGACGTGCTTGCGCGCCCAATTCTTAACCCTTTGAAAATAAAGTTTGTTCGTTCCATTCTCATGAAATGTAGAATTTGTTGAATCCTTAGTTCATTAAAAAATATATGTCAAATATAAGAGTACATGTAATGTAGAATTAGTTGACAGTCACATCCTTAGTTCATTAAAAATATCAAATACAAGAGGACATGCCCTTAGTTCATTAAACATATATGTCAAATATAAGAGAACATGATATGTAGAATTTGTTGACAGTTGCATCCTTAGTTCATTAAAAATAAATGTCAGATATAAGAGGACATGATATGTAGAATTTGTTGACAGTCACATCCTTAGTTCATTAAAAATATCAAATACAAGAGGACATGCCCTTAGTTCATTAAACATATATGTCAAATATAAGAGAACATGATATGTAGAATTTGTTGACAGTTGCGTCCTTAGTTCATTAAAAATAAATGTCAAATATAAGAGGACATGAAATGTAGAATTTGTTGACAGTTGCGTCCTTAGTTCAATAAAAATATGTGTCATCTTGTGCAGCTCTCGGCTCTCTACTACTTAACTCTTAGTATACGAGCGGCCTTTCATGACTACCATTACAGACTTTGCAATAAATAATTTATTTATAAAGATAACATAAGTGTTATATATCAAAATGTGAAGAAAAAAAAAACCCCTATATCATGCACATAACTAAATTGTTCAGTGGTTTTAAACATGCATTCAGCTATAAATTTTCGCTATTGACGGGGATCGATCATCGGCCTCTCTAGAAGGCCGCTTGTATACTAAGAGTTAACTCTTAGTGAATGAGGGATACAATGTGTTGTTTTTTTTCATGCGGCTCTTCAATTGGTTAAAATGGAGACCAATTAAATATTTGGCTCTTTGTCATGGAAAGGTTCCCGACACTGGCATAGTGGTATTTTTGGCCGGCAATGGCCGATAATTACAACTAAATCTTCATGGAATGTGAATATGGTCCTAACCTTCCTCCCCCTTTATCTCCCCCTAATCCTCTGACTTCCTGTCTATCTTGGCTTTTGGTGAGCCTGTTTAATCCTTCATTTCAAAACTTTCCTCTCTCCTCCCTGGTAAAGGACTAAGAGGATCATCCCTTCACACCTCCTGACATTGGCCTTTCACACCTCCTGACCTTGGCCTTTCACACCTCTAAGAATACGTTACATTCACTAAAATCAATCTGTGAATAACGTCCTGACCTTGGCCTTTAACACCTCTAAGAATACGTTACATTCGCTAAAATCATTCTGTGAATAACGTCCTGATCTTGGCCTTTCACACCTCTAAGAATACGTTACATTCACTAAAATCATTCTGTGAATAACGTCCTGACCTTGGCCTTTCACACCTCTAAGAATACGTTACATCTCACTAAAATCATTCTGTGAATAATGTCCTGACCTTGGCCTTTCACACCTCTAAGAATACGTTACATTCACTAAAATCATTCTGTGAATAATGTCCTGACCTTGGCCTTTCACACCTCTAAGAATACGTTACATTCACTAAAATCATTCTGTGAATAATGTCCTGACCTTGGCCTTTCATGCCAGATTCTAAATCTTGGAGATCTTAGACACCCCTGTAGATTTACAAGCAACGGTTTTTATGGGACTTTGAAGACCTAAGATCTGTTGTTGTTGTTGTTATTGTTAACTTCAAACAAAAACTAAAACCAAGATGACTACCACGATACCAAAGCCAGCACTGAAAATCGTAAATAGTAGCAGGATATGTGTGTGTGTGTGTAAATAGTAACAGTAGAAAAACGTTTTGTGGGCGTGTGTGTTAAGGCAGGGTTCTCCTATGGAGTTGTCGCCTACGATTTTAGAACGACTGGCTCAGCCACAAACCATGATTTTTGTAAGCGCTGCCTTTAACAGTTTCTGCAAAGCAGTGTTGCCAACCATGAAAATTACTAGAGTAGTAAAATCAGATACAGAAACGAATGGGATGTAGAGAATCCAGGTAATTTACAAAATGATGCATACTATCAGCTCAACAGAAGAGAACAACTGGTAATATTCAGACTCTGCACTGGCCACAACAGATTGAGATACCATCTATTCAACAAGCTAAAGATAGGACCTACCGGTCAGTGTAACTGTGACACTGATAAAATGACTACTGAACATTTGCTTCAAAGTTGCCCAACATTTGCGGAACAGAGAAAGCGCATATGGCCGACACCAGTACCATTCGTGGAAAAAACTCTACGGAGATTCAAATAGCCTCAAGCTGACTACTGCTTTCTATGAAAACATTCACGTGGATGACGTCTGAGAGTGTATGAAGAAGATAAGCACAATGGAGATAATTAAGTTATGAGTAAACTGTACGAATATAACACTACATTATAGTAATACATTGTGCGTAACACTAATGTGCTTTATAAGAGAACTTTTCAGAGTTATACTTATACTCCATTCAAATGTACATTATTGCTTTGTTAGTGCACACCATACCCGAAACTAACGCAGAGCCAGTATTATCCATATGGGAAACCCTGTTAGAAATATAATTCAGTGAGATATTACGTCAACTTTGGAAAGTCTACTTGATTTATTTTTAGCAATTAATAATTAACATGTGTCATTCAAGTTGAAGGTGTTATTGGGATATAAAACCCTTGCTGAAGACTACTACTACTTAGTCGTTCCCCTTCTAACGTGAGGTGTAGAGGTTTGGGAGAGAGAGCGTCAAACTATCCTATAGGCTCTTCCTCCTGGCCTGGATCCATTCTAGTCCTCCGTCCTTCAGAGATTGTCTAATGTTGTCCTCCCAGTGGACTCTGGGTCATCCTGGGGGTCTGGATCCCTGGCTCTTTGTTTCCCATGCTTGTCATGAAAGCCGATCTTCTCCCATTCTGCAGACATGGCCAAACCATCTTAGTTGGGACTGTTCTACTTGGGTCTGCAGAGGGTGGGATTTTAGGCTTTGACGTATGGTCTGGTTGCGGACCATGTCTCTTCTTCTTACTTCAACCACCTTCCTCAGATACCTCATTTCTGAGGTTTGGATGTGGCTTTTGTGGGTTGTAGTCATTGCCCATGACGCGCATCCATATGTCAAGACTGGGACATAGGTGGAGCGGTTTACAGCCATCTTCATTTTCTTACCAACCTCTCTCTTGCTGAGGAATCCTCAATTTATGGCCTGAAAAAGTCTCACAGCTGCTGCTTTTTGAGTGCTTGCTGAAGACAACATTAACAACTACAGACTAATCAGAAACACAATGTAAGATTAAACAACATTGTTTTTATTATAGATTGCTTGTACACACTGAAGACATATTTTAGAAATATGGCTTACCTTCGTGTCAGTTACTGTAGTATGTCTTACCATCAAGTCAGTTATTGTAGTGTGTCTTACTGTTATGTCAAGTACTGTAATATGTCATACCTTCATGTCAGTTACTGTAATATGTCTTACTATCATGTCAGTTACTGTAGTATGTCTTACCATCATGTCAGATATTGTAGTATGTAATACCATCATGTCATTTACTGTAGTATGTCTTATGATCATGACATATTCTGTAGTATGCCTTACAGTCATGTCATTTATTGTCAAAATTTGACTTTGCTGCCGTCGAACTAGCTGTGATGCCGTATTCCATAGCAGGTCTGACTCTGCCTGTGTACAGCTTTTTGAGTATATTCTCATCAGCACCCAATGTGGTACCAGCTAACTTTTTCATGATGGCCATGCGAAGTTTTGCCCTTAGCTGTATTTTGTTTATCTGTGATTTCCACGTCATTAGGCGGTCTAGTGTGATTCCTAAGTATGTTGGTGTTTCATCTTCTCGTACTGCCTGCCCATTTAGTTGTAGCTTTGCTTGCTGTGGTTTATTTGACAAGGTAAAAATAGTGTGTGTGTAGTTTTTTGTTCATTTATTTTGAGCAACCACTTTCTGGACCAACTTTCAAGGGCTAGCAGTGAATCCGGCATGCGCACTCTTGCTGTGGTGATGTATTCTTCTGAAGCCCACATGGCCAGGTCATCAGCATAGAGAGAGTTGTGGACATTCTTGTGGATGTTTTCTGTTATATCATTTATATATATGAGGAAGAGTGTTGGGGAAAGGACCCCACCCTGTGGAACTCCATGTTCCATTGTAGTCTTTTTGCTTAACTGTCCGTGCACCTGCACTCTAGCTGTTCTGTTTGTTAGGTAGTGGCTGATCCAGTTATACATTCTCTCACAGACTCCATATTTAAGCATTTTAACTCTTAGCCCATCTTTCCAAACTTCATCAAATGCTTTCTCCATGTCTACCCAGACTGCTAAAGTGTGCTTTCCTTCTTGGAAAGCATCTTCGATTTCCTGTCCAATGTAGGTGACTTGGTCCTCTGTAGACCTATGCTGCCTGAAGCCTGCCTGTTGGTGCAGTAAAATTTGTTTTTCTTCGCGGTGCCAACTTAATCTGGTATTGATCATTCTCTCCATAAGCTTTCCCGTGCAGCTTAGAAGGCTGATTGGTCTGTAGCTGTTGGGGTTCATTCGGTCTTTGTCCTTTTTGAGGAGTGGAACTAGTACTGCTTCTTTCCAGGCTTGTGGTACAATTCCACGCTTCCAGCTAAAGTTCATAATCTTGAGGAGGACTTTCTTGGCATTAGGCCCTAGCTCTTTAAACATGTCATTTGTTACCCTGTCTTTTCCAGGTGACTTTCTTTGTTTAAGGGATACAATGGCTGCCTCTAGCTCTCTCATGGGGAGGTTTGCTGTCATGTGCTCTTCTGGAACAGTTGGTATATTTTGGTAAATTTCTTGCTCTTTGGTAATTTCCTGTTTTCTGTCCGGTGGAACATTTATCTGGCTCTCAAGTGAGAATTTTTGAGCAAAAACATTAGCTGCTTCTTTCTTTGTGAGTATTTTCTCATTTTGTTGTATGGCTATTTCCTTATTTTTACATTCCTCATCATTTAAGGCTTTGGCAAGCCTCCATAATTTTCTTCCATCTTTGTCGAGGTTAAGACTTTCTGTTGTTTTGATCCAACTATTTTTGGCTGAACAGTTTAACGTTTTCCTGTATTTTGCAGAGATAGCTTTGTAAGCGATGTTTGCCTCAACTGTTTTGTCCTTTTCTGCTACATGTCTGGCCTCTGTTACCCGTTCTTCCAGTTCTTTGAGTTCTTCTGTCCAGTACGGCTTATAATCTTTTCTCGCCCCTCGTGGTATTGATTCTAGGGCAGCTTTCAGAACTGCTTTATTAAATCCGTCAGCTATTTCTCCAATTCTTTTTGTTTTGGGTGTTTATGGAACCACAGTATTCATCTGTCAGTGCTGAAAACTTGTTCCAGTTGGCATTTTTGTAGTTCCAGCGGGGTAATGGTTTATGGAAGTGGAGTGTATGTTCCATATTGATCATTAGTTTGATCGGTTTGTGGTCACTGCCTGCCAATTGGTTGAGCACAATGCGTTCAATCTTATGGTTGATGTCTCCTGTTGAGAAGGCAAGGTCGGGTGTCGAGGTCGATTGCCATCTTCTTGAGTAGAAGCTGGGTGTATCATCTGCTCTATTGATGAGTTGTAGATTTGAGTCAATCTCCCAGTCCTCTACCTCAATGCCACGGGTATCAGCCTCTGTGTAACCCCACCTTTCTGAATGGCTGTTGAAATCACCAACAACCAGGCAGTTGGTGTGCCTAATCTCCATTGTGGCTAGTGAAAGATCTCTATCTGGGGGTGGTGGGGGGGGGGGGGGGGCATATAGGTTGTACACTCTAACGGTCTGGTCATCTATAGTGATATCAGCTCCTATAATTTCCACCTGACCGTTTGTAGCAACAGAAAGCTCTCTGCTAGGCAAGGAGTTTCTGATTAACATGAGTACTCCTCCCTTGTGTCCCTCTCTATCAAGCCGGAGGGTTCCGTATCCTCTTACAGAAAATCTGTGGTTTGTGTTTAGGTGTGTTTCCTAAATGCAGGCTATGTCAATTTGCTCATCATGTAGTTTTTTGGTGAGCGGTAGTTTCTTCTTTAGGACACCACCTGCATTCCATTGGAGTATATTTAGTGTTCTTTCCTGTGTGTTTTGGCCAGTCGCATTTGCCCTAATATTCTGCGCCCTGGCTGCACGATGTGGAGATAGGTGACCACCAGTAGCTTTGGTTGGACCCCTTCGAGGCAGGGGTCCAGCACTCTTCCCACCTGGCGGGACTCCTTGTCAAATTGTGACAGAGTAAACAGACTCCAAAACCAAGCAGCACGTATTATAACAGGGGCCCTAAAGTTCACACAAATCAACCATATGGAAAGCATTATAGGGCTACAGACAATGAAGGATAGACGTGACAGCAGAGTCCTAAAACAAGCTGAAAAATTTAAGAGACTCGAAGGACACCCCATATTCCAAAGAATGAATAGGCTAGGAAGAGGCAGGCTCAAGCGAACTAACTTTGTCGCCCAAGCAAAAGAAAAAATTAGCAAAAATACCATGCTAGCAAACTCAGTTGCAAAGAAAATCCCAACAAGCTCAACTATCCCACTGTGGAAAATAAGATGCTTTCCTGAGTTAAAATCTGATATTCCAGGCATTGAAAGTAAGGGAACACAGACAGAAACACAAAGAAAGTGTATAGCAACCAAGTATATTGACCAAAAATTCCCAGCAAAGCTTTGGACACATGCATATACTGATGGTTCAGCTAAAAATGCAGTTGAAAATGGGGGTGCCGGCATCCTCATAAAATTAAAGAATAGAATCCACTCTATGGCAATTGCCACTGGCAAATACTGCAATAACTTCAGTGCTGAAGCAGAAGCCCTGAAACAGGCAGCTGAAACTCTTATTGAATGCAAAGCACAGGCAGAAAAACAGATAGTAATCTTTACAGATGCCCTCTCAGTAATATCAGCGCTGAAGAGCCATCAAACTAAAGGATTGAAAAATCTGATAATCTCCCTTGAAAGACTGGCCAAATGCTTCAACAAGTGCACTATCCAGTGGATACCAGCCCATTGCAACATACCAGGAAATGAGGAGGCAGACAAACTTGCTAAGGAAGGAGGTGCCTTACAACAAAATGATATAGAGACAACTTACGCAACGGCAAAGACTACTATAAAGGCTACATTCAAGTCCAAATGGGAAAGAGAGCACCCGGGCCATTTGAAAAATGATGCATATCATCAATTATCCAGGAAAGAACTGGTCATCATTTTTCGGCTATGCACTGGACACAACAGATTGAGATACCATCTATACCACAAATACAAGATTGGTGCAACAGATCTCTGCACCTGCGGTACCAGCCCAATGATGGTCGAACACCTCCTGCAGTATTGCCCAACCTACAGTAATGCCCAACCTACAGTAATGAACGGAGTAGCATATGGCAACAACCCACTTCTGTCAACGAAAAACTGTTTGGAGATGTCGGGAACCTTGAGTTGACTACTGCCTTTATTAGAGTCATAAATATGGACGTCTGAAGGCGAACGAGGAAGAAGAAGAAGAATGTCATTTATTGTAGTGTGTCTTACCATCATGTCAGTTACTGTAGTATGTCTTATCGTCATGTCATTTACTGCAATATGTCATATCATAGTGTGTCTTATGGTCATGTAAGGTACTGTAATATGTTATATCTTCATGTCAGTTACTGTAATATGTCTTACTATCATGTCAGTTACTGTAGTATGTCTTACCATCATGTCAGTTATTGTAGTATGTCATACCATCATGTCAGTTACTGAAGTATGTCTTCCCATCATGACAGATTCTGTAGTGTGTCTTACAGTCATGTCATTTACTGTAGTGTGTCTTACCATCATGTCAGTTACTGTAGTATGTATAACCATCATGTCAGTTACTGTAATATGTCTTATCATCTTGTCATTTACTGTAGTATCATCAAGTCATTTACTGTAGTATATCATAAAAACATGTAAGTTACTATAGTACGGTATGTCTTATTGTCTTGTCAGTTACTGTGGTGTGTCTTACTGTCATGTCAGTTACTGTAGTATGTCTTACCATCATGTCAGTTAATGTAGTGTGTCTAACCATCAAGTCAGTTACTGTAGTATGTCTTACCATCATGTCAGTTACTGAAGTAAGTCTTACCATCATGACAGATTCTGTAGTGTATCTTATAGTCATGTCATTTACTGTAGTGTGTCTTACCATCATGTCAGTTACTGTAGTATGTATAACCATCATGTCAGTTACTGTAGTATGTTTTATCATCATGTCATTTACTGTAGTATGTCGTATCGTCAAGTCATTTACTGTAGTATATCATAACAACATGTCAGTTACTATAGTACAGTATGTCTTATCGTCTTGTCAGTTACTGTGGTGTGTCTTACTGTCATGTCAGTTACTGTAGAATATCTTATCATCATGTCGGTAGAATATCTTATCATCACGTATTTACTATAGTATGTCATACCATCTTGTCAGTTCCATTAGTATGTCTTACTGTCATGTCAGTTGCTGTAGTATGTCTTACCTACATAGCAGTTACTGTAATATGTCTTAATGTCATGTCAGTTACTGTAGTATGTCTTACCATTATGTAAGTTACTGTAGTATGTATTACCATCATGTCAATTATTGTAGTATGTCTTACCATCATGTCAGTCACTGTAGTTTGGCATACCATCATGTCAGTTACTGTAGTATGTCTTACCATCATGTCAGTTACTGTAGTATGTCTTATCATCGTGTCATTTACTGTAGTATGTCATATTGTAGTGTGTCTTACTGTCATGTCAGGTACTGTAATATGTCATACCTTCATGTCAGTTACTGTAATATGTCTGACTATCATGTCACTTACTGTAGTATATCTTACTGTCATGTCAGTTATTGTAGTATGTCATACCAACATGTCAGTTACTGGAGTATAACTTACCATTATGACAGATTCTTTAGTATGTGTTACAGTCATGTCATTTACTATAGTGTGTCTTACTGTCATGCCAGTTACTGTAGTATATATAACCATCATGTCAGTTACTGTAGTATGTCTTATCATCAAGTCATTTACTGTAGTATATCATAACATCATGTCAGTAACTATAGTACAGTGTGTCATCATGTCAGTTACTGTAGTATGTCTTATCATCATGTCAGTTTTATGTAGTATGTGTCATGTACCATCATGTCAGTTACTATGTAGTAGTCATGTCAGTTACTGTAGTATGTTTATCATCATGTCAGTTACCATCATGTAGTTAATGTAGTGTGTCTATGTCTTACCATCAAGTCAGTTACTGTAGAATATCTTATCATCATTTTGGTTACTGTAGTATGTCATACCATCTTGTCAGTTACATTAGTATGCCTTACTGTCATGTCAGTTGCTGTAGTATGCCTTACCTGCATAGCAGTTACTGTAGTATGGCTTAATGGCATCTCAGTTACTGTAGTATGTCTTACCATTATGTCAGTTACTGTAGTATGTCTTACCATCTTGCCAGTTACTGTAGTTTGGCATACCATCATGTGTTACTGTAGTATGTCTTACTGTCATGTAAGTTACTGTAGTATGTCTTACCATCACGCCAGTTACTGTATTATGTCTTACAGTCATGTCAGTTACTCTAGTCTGTCTTACCACCATGTCAGTTACTGTAGTATGTCTTACTGTCATGTCATTTACTGTAGTATGTCTTATCATCATGTCATTTACTGTAATATGTCTTATCATCATGTCATTTACTATAATATAACATACCATCATGTCAGTTACTGTAGTATGTCTTATCTTTATGTCATTTGCTGTAATATGTCTTATCATCATGTCATTTACTATAGTATAACATACCATCATGTCAGTTACTGTAGTATGTCGTATCATCATGTCATTTACTGTAGTGTGTCTTACCATCATGTCAGTTACTGTAGTATGTATAACCATCATGTCAGTTACTGTAATATGTCTTATCATCTTGTCATTTACTGTAGTTTCATCAAGTCATTTACTGTAGTATATCATAAAAACATGTAAGTTACTATAGTACGGTATGTCTTATTGTCTTGTCAGTTACTGTGGTGTGTCTTACTGTCATGTCAGTTACTGTAGTATGTCTTACCATCATGTCAGTTAATGTAGTGTGTCTAACCATCAAGTCAGTTACTGTAGTATGTCTTACCATCATGTCAGTTACTGAAGTAAGTCTTACCATCATGACAGATTCTGTAGTGTTTCTTATAGTCATGTCATTTACTGTAGTGTGTCTTACCATCATGTCAGTTACTGTAGTATGTATAACCATCATGTCAGTTACTGTAGTATGTTTTATCATCATGTCATTTACTGTAGTATGTCGTATCATCAAGTCATTTACTGTAGTATATAATAACAACATGTCAGTTACTATAGTACAATATGTCTTATCATCTTGTCAGTTACTTTGGTGTGTCTTACTGTCATGTCAGTTACTGTAGTATGTCTTACCATCATGTCAGTTAATATAGTGTGTCTAACCATCAAGTCAGTTATTGTAGAATATCTTATCATCACGTATTTACTATAGTATGTCATACCATCTTGTCAGTTCCATTAGTATGTCTTACTGTCATGTCAGTTGCTGTAGTATGTCTTACCTACATAGCAGTTACTGTAATATGTCTTAATGTCATGTCAGTTACTGTAGTATGTCTTACCATTATGTAAGTTACTGTAGTATGTATTACCATCATGTCAATTATTGTAGTATGTCTTACCATCATGTCAGTCACTGTAGTTTGGCATACCATCATGTCAGTTACTGTAGTATGTCTTACCATCATGTCAGTTACTGTAGTATGTCTTATCATCGTGTCATTTACTGTAGTATGTCATATTGTAGTGTGTCTTACTGTCATGTCAGGTACTGTAATATGTCATACCTTCATGTCAGTTACTGTAATATGTCTGACTATCATGTCAGTTACTGCAGTATATCTTACTGTCATGTCAGTTATTGTAGTATGTCATACCAACATGTCAGTTACTGGAGTATAACTTACCATTATGACAGATTCTTTAGTATGTGTTACAGTCATGTCATTTACTATAGTGTGTCTTACTGTCATGCCAGTTACTGTCGTATGTATAACCATCATGTCAGTTACTGTAGTATGTCTTATCGTCAAGTCATTTACTGTAGTATATCATAACATCATGTCAGTAACTATAGTACGGTGTGTCTTATTGTCATGTCAGTTACTGTAGTATGTCTTACCATCATGTCAGTTAATGTAGTGTGTCTAACCATCAAGTCAGTTACTGTAGAATATCTTATCATCATTTTGGTTACTGTAGTATGTCATACCATCTTGTCAGTTACATTAGTATGCCTTACTGTCATGTCAGTTGCTGTAGTATGCCTTACCTGCATAGCAGTTACTGTAGTACGGCTTAATGGCATCTCAGTTACTGTAGTATGTCTTACCATTATGTCAGTTACTGTAGTATGTCTTACCATCTTGCCAGTTACTGTAGTTGACATACCATCATGTGTTACTGTAGTATGTCTTACTGTCATGTAAGTTACTGTAGTATGTCTTACCATCACGGCAGTTACTGTATTATGTCTTACAGTCATGTCAGTTACTCTAGTCTGTCTTACCACCATGTCAGTTACTGTAGTATGTCTTACTGTCATGTCATTTACTGTAGTATGTCTTATCATCATGTCATTTACTGTAATATGTCTTATCATCATGTCATTTACTATAGTATAACATACCATCATGTCAGTTACTGTAGTATGTCTTATCATCATGTCATTTACTGTAATATGTCTTATCATCATGTCATTTACTATAGTATAACATACCATCATGTCAGTTACTGTAGTATGTCTTACCATCATGTCAGTTACTGTAGTATGTCTTACCATCATGTCAGTTACTGTAGAATGTCTTATCATTATGTCAGTTACTGTAGTATGTCTTATCATCATGTCATTTACTGTAATATGTCTTATCATCATGTCATTTACTATAGTATAACATACCATCATGTCAGTTACTGTAGTATGTCTTATCATCATGTCATTTACTGTAATATGTCTTATCATCATGTCATTTACTATAGTATAACATACCATCATGTCAGTTACTGTAATATGTCTTATCATCATGTCATTTACTATAGTATAACAAACCATCATGTCAGTTACTGTAGTATGTCTTATCATCATGTCATTTACTGTAATATGTCTTATCATCATGTCATTTACTATAGTATAACATACCATCATGTCAGTTACTGTAGCTTGTCTTACCATCATGTCAGTTACTGTAGTATGTCTTACCATCATGTCAGTTACTGTAGTATGTCTTATCATCATGTCAGTTACTGTAGTTCTTCTTAACATCATGTCAGTTACTGTAGCATGTCTTACCACCATGTCAGTTACTGTAGTATGTCTTACCATCATATCAGTTACTGTAGTATGTCTTACCATCATGTCAATTACTGTAGTATGTCTTACCATCATGTCAGTTACTGTAGAATGTCTTATCATCATGTCAGTTACTGTAGTATGTCTTACCATCATGTCAGTTACTGTAGTTTATCTTACCATCATGTCAGTTACTGTAGTATGTCTTACCATCATGTCAGTTACTGTAGTACTTCTTACCATCATGTTGGTTACTGTAGTATGTCTTACCATCATGTCAGTTACTGTAGTATGTCTTACCATCATGTCACATACTGTAGTACTTCTTACCATCATGTTGGTTACTGTAGTATGTCTTACCATCATGTTGGTTACTGTAGTACTTCTTACCATCATGTCAGTTACTGTAGTATGTCTTATCATCATGTCATTTACTATAGTATAATGTAGTATCATGTCAGTTACTGTAGTATGCCTTACCATCATGTCAGTTACTGTAGTGTCTTACCATCATGTCAGTTACTGTAGTATGTCTTACCATCATGTTGGTTACTGTAGTATGTCTTACCATCATGTCAGTTACTGTAGTATGTCTTACCATCATGTCAGTTACTGTAGTATGTCTTATCATCATGTCAGTTACTGTAATATGTCTTACCATCATGTCAGTTACTGTAGTATGTCTTATCATCATGTCAGTAACTGTAGTATAACATACCATCATGTCAGTTACTGTAGTATGTCTTACCATCATGTCAGTTACTGTAGTATGTCTTACCATCATGTCAGTTACTGTAGTATGTCTTACCATCATGTCAGTTACTGTAGTATGTCTTATCATCATGTCAGTTACTGTAGTATGTCTTATCATCATGTCAGTTACTGTAGTATAACATACCATCATGTCAGTTACTGTAGTATGTCTTACCATCATGTTGGTTACTGTAATATGTCTTACCATCATGTCAGTTTCTGTAGTATGTCTTACCATCATGTCAGTTACTGTAGTGTCTTATCATCATGTCAGTTACTGTAGTATGTCTTACCATCATGTTGGTTACTGTAATATGTCTTACCATCATGTCAGTTTCTGTAGTATGTCTTACCATCATGTCAGTTACTGTAGTGTCTTATCATCATGTCAGTTACTGTAGTATGTCTTACCATCATGTCAGTTACTGTAGTATGTCTTATCATCATGTCAGTTACTGTAGTATAACATACCATCATGTCAGTTACTGTAGTATGTCTTACCATCATGTGAATTACTGTAGTATGTCTTACCATCATGTCAGTTACTGTAGTTTGTCTTACCATCATGTCAGTTACTGTAGTATGTCTTACCATCATGTCAGTTACTGTAGTTTGTCTTACCATCATGTCAGTTACTGTAGTATGTCTTACCATCATGTCAGTTACTGTATTATGTCTTACCATCATGTCAGTTACTGTAGTATGTCTTACCATAATGTCAGTTACTGTAGTATAACATACCATCATGTCAGTTACTGTAGTATGTCTTACCATCATGTCAGTTACTGTAGTATGTCTTTCCATCATGTTGGTTACTTTAGCACAGTGTTTCTCAACCCCGATAGCAGCAATGCCCTTTTGACAACTAATATTTTAAAATGCCCCCCACCCTTTTAACACCCTCTTGCTCTTTATCGTGCTATCGCGCGCACACACACACATTCACGCATGCACACACATATATTCCACCATACTTTTAAAAAAGCAATGCATTTAATGAGTTATCTTTTCTTATAATATAAAGAAAAAGAGAAAGCACATGTTTTAAAGCATAGTTATATTAAATATGTGTTTAAGTACGGAATTATATACACCACAAGTTCATTATCCTTGAATTACAAATTGGCAAAGCAAATGATATAAAATTTGTTCTTACAACTCTATAACTATAATATTCATAATCATATCATTTTAATAGCGCCTAAATGACTGCATATATTTCTTCAGATATGAATACAGTATTTAAGCCTCTCCTTATGCAACCACTTTAAATATGAAAAAATTGGAAAAATTATTAGTTGATAATAATGATATAATTATATAAAAATTCACTTACTAATGAAGCTTAATGAGATCCTTGCGCTTGGTGTGACTCAGCCAGTTTTGAAATTCTTGGTTTTAAGTTTGTTAAAAGAAGTCTCAAATCTCCTGTTACAAATCTGCAGTCGGTTTCGTTGCGTTTGTAGTAGCAACACTACTGCACTGAACCCCTTCTCCACCATATACGACGTTGGGAATGCTGTAATTAGCAATTTAGTTTCATGCCAAAGAACGGGATATGCAAGCCTCTGCTGGATCCAAAATTTTTTGTAATGTGTGTGACTGAATCGTGCATTTGCCTCGAAGTCATTTTGTAGCTCAATTAATTCTTCTTGTAAATGTTGACTAACTTGTTCCACGTCTGATTCAAACGGATTAATCACCCAATCTGGTATTATTAGTTCTTGCAAGTCTTTAAATCTTATGCTCATATCATTTTTAATAGCGTCCAAATGAGTGCAATAAACCTCTAAATCTGAATCTTTAAGCCTGTCCCCACCTAACTGCAGTAAACATGGAAAATGAGAAAGTTCTCGGCGACTAAGATTATTTTTATATAATGTCAATTTGTTGATGAACCCCATGATAATTCCTTTCACTTTAATCAGACTGATCTCATTTCTTTGTAGCTTAAGAAGAACCTCATTTAACTTTTCAAATATATCTGAAAGATAGGCCACATCGTTTCGCAATACTTCTCTTTCGATGCTAAATATTTCTTTGATTGAATCCAAAAAATTCTACAACAGTATAAAATAATGCCCATAATCTTTTTAAACAGTTACCTTTGGACAGCCATCGTACTTCCGTGTGTAGGAGAAGACGTTCAAACTCTTCACCATTATCACAACAAAGTTTACGAAATAATCTACTGTTCAACGAATGCACCTTAATTTTGTTAATAACACTGATAACACAGTTCATTGATTTGTGGAGTCTGTCACTAAGATGATTGGCGACTAAATGTTGTCGATGAATAACAATGACGACCAACCATAGCTAGTGCTCCATCTGTCGCACATGCGATGACATTGGAAAAAGGAATTTGTTTTTCCAACAAAAATGTTTCAAGCGTTTCAAAGATTGATAACCCCTTTGTATCTGCTGTCAGTAGTTTTGCAAATAACATATCTTCTATGATATTTTCATTCTTTATGTATCTTACATATGCGAGCAGCAAAGCTTCGTTGTCACGCACGACGCTTTCATCCAACTGTAGTGAAAATTCAGTAGACTGCAAATCAGTACACAGCTGATTTTCAACATCGCTTGCTATCTCATCTATTCTTCTTGAAACAGTATCATTGCTCAATGGAATAGAAGAAATGATGTCACTTGGATTTGTTTCCATCATTGTGCTAATTACCTCCCGTACAGCTGGTAAAATTAAAGATTCTCCAATGTTGTGAGGTTTACCACACTTCGCAATCATGTGTGCAATTTTATAAGATACAATGAGACCTTTATCATTGTGATTATACATTTTTTAAACATATTAGTGATAGTGTTGCGGCTTTCACACTTTTGTTTTAAATCCTGGAAGTAAGAAATATCTTTGCCAACTTTATCTGAGTGTTTCTTGGTAAAATGCTTGTTAAGCCGTGACGGTTTCATTGCTTCATTAGAAAACATTTGCTGGCACAGCAAACACATTGGTAACTGTTCATTTACGGCTGAAGGTACAAAACCGAATTTCAAATATTCAACTGAATATTGTCGACACTTTCTCTTTACTGCTGACATATTGAAAATGTTAGTATAATATCACTGCACATACATCTACATCTCGTCAAGCCTCAAAACTGACTGAGTTTAATTCTCTACACTCGAAACATCCAAAGATGCATTAAATCTAAGCTACAACTGCCCACAACATACTTGTTGCATGAAGGTATTTACGGACACAGAGTAGGGAAGGGGCTGTGATGTGTTCACAGGTTAATCAATGTTTGACGGGAATGTGTTTCAGAAGAAAATATGTGCCGAGAGTGGAGAGAACGAACGAACGAACGAACTTTATTTTCGAAGGGTAAAGAATTAGGCGCGCAGGCCCGTCTAACATTCTGCCCTTCCACTCTCATTAATCTTGCATACTATATCCTTTCATTCCCACATGATGCTTTAAGCATTAATTTAAAGGCATGCAACATTATAAAGTTACCATAACAGCATTCATTTACAGTATGCAATCGTAATAAAAAAATGAGTAGGTTTTTTTTTAAACAAACAAGCTAGTAACTGGGGGGAAAAAAGGTAATAATAAAATAAATAAAACAATAAATAAAAATAAATAAATTCTGTATACCGACACTCCCTCATGCGGTCAATCCGTCTACAATTAATCTGTAGTTTTGAATGTGTCATCAATCATCAATACAAAAATTACATAGACACATTCTCGCTTATGTCCATACATTCTTGGTGAAAAATGAAATAATAATAATAACACTTTCTTACGCACTTCTGTGACAGGAAAAGTCTTTTAGCAGTAGAAAAAAAAAAAAGTTCACATTTCTAAAGTACAGTGGTATGCGGGTACATTCTCATGACTCACATTTCTAAAGTACAGTATTATGTGGGTACATTCACACATACATTACATTATATAATAATATTTTAAAGTGAATATAATAATGATATTACATGGATATAAAACAAATTATTCACACACAAAAAACGAGCGGAAGAGGAAAAGAAATGTTGACCTATGGATGAGATGTTGACAGGCAAATGCTGTTTCTCTGGGGGTAGATAATCAGTGTTGATGAAGTGTTTGAAAAGTGCTTTGTTAAAAGAATATTGTGTAGGTAGGCTTTTTAGGTGGTGTGGAAGGCTGTTCCATAAGTAGGCACCAGAGAAGGCTAGACTCTTTTTGAACAGGTCGATCCTAGGTTTGGGCAGACGTAACTGATGTAATCATTGTCCCTCCCTTCTACTGGTTTGAAACAATGATCTTAGGTACGACGGGGCATTGTTAGATAGAATTGTGTGAGTCAGCTTGGCTTTGTTGTAGAGAAGACTTTTTTAGCGACAGTATTTTGGGTTCTTTTTCCTGTCCTTGTGTGTGGTGTCGTGCGATTATTGGTGATCAGACGTACTGCTCTCTTTTGCAGGGAGTGCAGTCTCTTCGAGGTGGAAGCAGGGCAACAATCCCATAGTGTAGAGCAGTAATCTAGGTGTGTCTGTATATGTGAGGTGTAGAACAATAGTCTAGGGTCTGCGTCTAAGAAGTGTTTTATTTTGGCTAGCTGGTACGTCTTTTGTGCTAAGTGTTTGGTTAAATTCCGTACATGGGAGTTCCACGTTAAGTGATGGTCAATCGTGATCCCTAGAACTTTGTGTTCTGTTACATGTTCAATTTGTATTGATTCCGCGTGTAGCTGTAGCGATCTTTTGGTGCAGCTTAGGAGTTTCTGTCTGGTGGTAATCAACATAGATTTCGTTTTTTTTGTTGTGTTTACTGGCATACGATTCATATTACTCCATTTTGTTAGATTGTTTACATCGCTTTGAAGAGTCATTTCAAGTGCCACGCAGTCATTGTCACTAGTGTAGATAATACAATCATCTGCAAAGAGGTCACAAGTTGAATATTTTAGATGTAGTGGCAGGTCGTTGATGAACATTGCGAAGAGTAGGGGCCCAAGAATAGAGCCCTGCGGTACTCCTGTAACTACCTTCGAGAAATCTAATGCCGAGTTGTTGTGAAGCACTAACTGTTGTCGATCTGCCAGAAAAGGTTAGCTTGGGTGTGTCGAGAGGCTTACAATTGTTTCGAGTGTTGAAGGGACATAAATCTAGGCCTACTGTCTCGTGACAATGGTAACATCCCAGGCACTAAAAATGTGCTTTTGGAATCCTTGAAACACTCCATAGGACGCAGGGCAAATAAACAATATTGTGTTACAAGCTATGCGAAGGGGAATATCTTTTGTAATTGTTTCATATTGATTTATGTAAAAAAACGCCCCCCCCCCCTCCTGAATGGAAGTAGCGACCCCCAATCATTGCGACCCATCAGAACGCCCCTAGAAATCTTGAAAACATCCCCCAGGGGGCGGTACCCCCCCCCCCTCTCCCATTGAGATACACTGCTGTAGCATGTCTAGCCATTATGTCAGTTACCGTAGAATGTCTTATCGTCATGTCTTTTACTGTAGTATTTCATAACATCATGTCATATGCTAAAGTATGTCTTACTGTTAAGTCAGTTACTGTAGTATATCGTACCAGCATGTCAGGTAACGTAGTATGTCTTACCATCATGTCAGTTACTGTAGTATGTCATGCCATCTTGTCAGTTACAGCAGTATGTCTTACTGTCATGTCAGTTGCTGTAGTATGTCTTACTGTCATGTAATGTATTGTCTTACTGTAATGTCACTTGTATGTGCGTGCACGTGAGTGCATATATATATATATATATATATATATATATATATATATATATATATATATATATATATATATATATATATATATATATTAGTATATATGTGTTTAGACTGTTATGACTGGCAGTTTGCGAAAGTTGGTAAACAACTTCATTTGATTAAGCTCAAGGAAAAAAGGCGTGGATGAAGATTAAGCTTGTATGAGTAAGACAGGCAGAAATACTGTAGTATGTCTTACTGTTATGTCAGTTACTGCAGTATGTCTTATTGTCATCAGTAAGTACCAATCTTCTCCCTTCCCCATACATATAAATCTGGAGTTTTACACACCACAACACACACACACACAGCTTATGTGAATTAAGACACAAACGTGATTTCAAAAAACACGGAAAAAAATAAATCAGTCTATGCCAACTACAACAAAAAAAGCCCAAC